>CAKAOH010041548.1:29311-40210 GCA_916701665.1 Sebastiscus tertius
ACACTGCTCTAGTGGGTCTACTAAACCGAGGCAGTGACCTGGCCTACAGAAGAGAGGTTGAATCATTTGTCAGCTGGTGTGATAAAAACTTTTTAAAACTGAATGTTGGGAAGACCAAAGAGCTGATTATTGATTTCAGAAGGAAGAAGGAGGAGGAGGTCTCCCTAGTGGTAATCAAGGGTCAGCCGATTGAAATTGTCCAGTCCTATAAATACCTACGTAGGTGTCCACCTGGACAGTAAATCAAACTGGAAAAAGAACACTGAGGTTGTATTCATGAAGGCCCAGTCGAGACTCTTCTTCTCGAGAAAACTTAGATCTTTTGATTTTTTTATTTGATTTTTTTTTTCAGCAAGACCCTTCATGTTTTCGATCAAGGAATTTTAGCTAGTGTTTCTTTTTTATGCTGTGCTCTGCTGGGGGAAGGGGTGGGGGGTGAAATCACTGTGGATGATAAAATCAGAAAGGCTGGCTCAGTGATTGGTCTTGCACCAGACTCACTGGAGGTCACTGTAGAAAAGAGGACAAAGGCCAAACTAAAAACAGTTCTGCATTTTGGAGGCCATCCATTACATGGTGTTTTTAACGGACTCAGAAGCTCATTCAGTGAGCGACTAGTGATGCCTCAGTGCTCTACTGAACGACTCAGTGCTCTAGTGATGCCTCAGTGTTCTACTGAATGACTCAGTGCTCTAGTGATGCTTCAGTGTTCTACTCAGAAGCTCATTCAGTGAGCGACTAGTGATGCCTCAGTGTTCTATTGAATGACTCAGTGCTCTAGTGATGCCTCAGTGCTCTACTGAACGACTCAGGAGGTCTTTTGTTCCAGCTGCGGTCAGATTCTTTCAATGAACATTTTTAGATATGGCCTAGTTCAGGGGTCAGCAACCTGCGGCTCTGGAGCCACATGCGTCTCTTCAGCTCCTCTCCAGTGGCTCCCTGTGGATTTTTAAAAATGGAAATGAATAACTGTTTTCTGTTTACATTTTCATTTTTATTTATCATTGTTGTAGGTCTATGGTACGACGGTACGACGGAGTATTAGGGCCACATTGAGGGAAAATAAATAAATTGGAGATTTCGAGAATAAAGTCATAATATTATGAGAATAAAGACAAAGGTTTATAAAGAAAAAAGTTGTAATATGAAAATATATTCAAAGGTTTATGAGAAAAGTAGTAATTTTACGTGTTATTTTCTCATAATATTCCGACTTTTTTTCTCGTAAAGTTATGACCTTATTCTCGTAACATTAAGATTTTTTTTCTTGTAAAGTTATGACATTATTCTTGTAATATTAAGATTTTTTTCTCGTAAAGTTATGACTTTTTTCTCGTAATATTATGACTTTTCCCCCTCAATGTGGCCCTAATACTCCATCGTACATTGTCTCTTTGGCCCTCACTGCATTAGACTTATATACTATATACTGAGACTATAAACTGTTACCTTCATCACAATGATCAAATGTTTTGCGGCTCCAGACAGATTTATTTATTTAATTTTTCTTTTGATAGTAAAGGTTGCTGACCCCTGGCCTTGATCCATAGTACCTCTCAGCTGTTGATTATGTCTCAAAGGGCTTCTAATGATGTTATTTATGTATTGGTGTATTGTAAATACTGTGTTTACTGTTGTTTGTGGGGGAATCGAATGCAGATGCAGAGGAGGTCAAAGCAAAGATGGAGGAGTTCTCCACCTTTCAGCCTCCCTACAGCCAGGACAAGATCGAGTTTGTGTTGGAGACGGCGAAAGCCAACATGAAGAACAACAAGGAAACTCTGCTGAGGGAGATTTACAAGGCTGCTCTTCGCAGACACAACAAGAGGTAGAGTGGTCAGCATGAGGATGACACGCCAATAGATGAAATGATGGATGTGTGTGTGTGTGTGTGTGTGTGTACTAAAAATTTAATAAATGAATGATGTTTTTTTTCTTGAACTTTGTTATCATCCCTCCCCTCCTCATACCTCTTGTTATTCATTACGTCCTTGTTCTTCCCCTTCCTTTCTTCTTTCCTCCTCTTCTCCAGCTATCACAACAGGTCTTCAGCGGAGTCTGACCTCCAAACTTGATAGAGTTGGTGTCACACAAGCACGGAGACATTTTTTATTTTTCAATGATTTCTGTTTTATTTCTCCGTTGCTTTAACACCCTGATCAATTGTTTGACACTGATTTGAAACCATGTTTATGTCTATACATGACTGACTGGTATTCATCTGGATGTAGTAACGTAAAGGAAACACTAGATGTCGGTCCATGTTCACCGTGATTTGACTTGTTCCTGTGTTCCTCCTACTGTCAGAGCTCTGTCAGATACAGTCACATTCTGCAGAATAGTTTATAGTTGTTATACAGTTTGTACATTTGGGGCTATTCATGGTCCTCCATATTACAGCTGTGTTCCTGTTCCTGCTCATTTTATGAAATTGGTTTGATTCAGCATTTGATTTCCCACATATGTGAAATGATGTTTTTAATTTAATAAACTTTTATTCAAGAAGTTCTGGATTGAATGTAATGAATGAATTGCAGTCTTAAAGGTTCCATATTGTAAAAAGTGAGATTTTCATGTCTTTTATATTATAAAGCAGGTTTAAATGCTATATAAATACTGCGAAAGTATCAAAACGCTGAATCCACAGAGAAATAAACACAGCCCGTATTCAGAAACTGTGCGTTTGAAACAAGCAGTCAGGATTTCTGTCCATTTATGATGTCACAAATCTACAATATATAGACAATTTCACAGTTTTAAACATAAACATTCTAAATGTGTCCCAGTTTATTTCTTGTTGCAGTTTATGTGAATGACATCAACTGACAGGAAGTAAACATGGACTCCATTGCCACTCCGTTGAAATGCGCTAAAACGGAGCGTTTCAGACAGAGGGTGAATACAAGTATGTTCAGACAGACAGTATGAGAAAAATAATGTGTTGTTTGAACATTAAAGCATGTAAACATGTTCTAGTAGAAACCCAAAATACAAGTATGAACCTGAAGATGAGCACGATAAGGTGATACCTTTAAAGTGGAAGTGAATCAGTCAACCCAGTTAAGCTGATTTACAAAAGGGATTTCCACTCTAATGAACTATTATATAACAAACATGACAAATGTAAAAGAAAAAAAGAAGATCCGTTTAATTTTTCATGGCAAGAGCAGGTTGCCACGTCGGCTGAGTTACACAGAAAAAACAGTAGAGACTGAAGAAAACAAAAGAGGGGACACTATTGTATTGCTTCTGGATGTAAAGATGAGTTTTACAATGTTAAAAAAGGACAAAAACAGACCATTTAAAAAACTGCTGCTGAAATGGAGATCAGTAAGAACTTAGCATAAATACTGGGAGAAGGGGGAAACAGTTAGCCCGGTTGTGTCCAAAGTTAAAATGATGCCTTCCACCACCAAACCACAAAGGATCTAAGAACATCTCTTTTGTGATGAGAGACCAAATGTATTATGGTCAACCAATTAGAATCGTTTTTTCTTATTATTTGTATTCAAATAACATTTTCAAGGCAATTCTGCGCATATGTATGGCCTGAAGTACCCGTTTTTAAATTGACCACGACTGAATTAGAGTATTAACAAAGTTAAACTCAGTAGCTGTTTGTCAGGTGAGCGCAGTAATACAGTATCACACAGACCGGGTTAACAAAGATGGTGGCAGCTTACGCTACCTTCAAGTCTTTACCAACTAAAGTTTATTCCACTACTTTATCCCAGTTGGTAGCCAAGGCTACCTTCTTCTTTCTCTTTTTTCCCCACAGCATCATCCTCTGTTTCTGTCTGTCTGTCTGTCTGTCTCTGTCCTGTCTAAGTGATGTCAGTGGCTAGAGATGTCCTGCAAATAACAGGCTTTGCAAGCTAGTGAGGTCCTAGGGGGGAAAGGTCAAAATCTGAACCTCCATCTGCCTCCTACAGGAAGTGACTCAAACCTAAACCTGACCCCAAAGCTATTATGTGGTATCGTGTATCTCTGCGTCTGTGTATCTGTCTGATACTAAAAGAGCTTCGTTGTACTGTCCTCCTTGGCCATTTAGACTATAGTCTATACTACGACTGCGTGTAGAAATGATCGCGGAAACTGCCAGCTTACTGCAGCTGAATGGGGAAAGAGTCCATTATTTCAACATTTATCGAAGTGTTTATAGCTTAATGTTCCGCTGCCCCAAAGCATCTAAAAAAGAAGATAAAATAAAAATAACTTGATGCAGCTTTAAAGGTCCCATATTGTAAAAAGTGAGATTTTCATGTCTTTTATATTATAAAGCAGGTTTAAGTGCTTTATAAATACTGTTAAACTATCAAAACACTCATTATACGGAGAAATACACACAGCCCATATTTAGAAATTGTGTTTGAAACAAGCCGTTAGGATTTCTGTCCATTTGTGATGTCACAAATATACAATATTTAGACCATTACACTAAATGTGTCCCAGTTTATTTCCTGTTGCAGTGTATGTGAATGACATCAGCTGACAGGAAGTACACATGGACCCAAGCTGTTGCCTAGCAACGCAATCCTGTTGCAATTCCGTCAAAATGCACTAAAACAGAGCATTTAAAACAGAGGGTATATACAGGCATATTCAGGCAGACCGTATGAGGAAAATAAAGGTTTTTTTGAACATTACAGCATGTAAACATGTTCTAGTAGAAACACAAAATACAAGTATGATCCTGAAAATGAGCATGATATGGGACCTTTAATGGTGATCACTGACTGGACTTACAGCTCAGAGGACTGATGTCTCAGGTCTGGAGGGCGGTTCTTCCTTTGCTGTTGAATAGTGGCTGTATCTGCTGTGTGTAAAGGCAGCTACCTCAGTGACCTTATTACAGGGCCTGAAGGCAGTACACTCACACACACTCAGACTCACACGCACACACATCCACATCTTGGAGTCATCTTGTCTGATGTCATCTCCAATCTCCATGTCCTCCTAATGTGTTTTTCTTTTTTTTTTTGCTCTACCAAACATCTCTCCCTCCTCCACTGTCTCCTTGCATCATTATTTTCTGTCAGCTTCCACTCTTGTTTTTTTCTCTCCAGCCGCCGTTTGTCACATTTGGTTTTCTCAGCGTGTCTGAGCGCTGGTCTGATTCTCGCACATTTCTGTCATATTTTTATTTGAAAGTACTCAAATGTTTTAGCCTCTTCTATAGCTTTGATATATTTATATATGGTTCGCCACCAAAAAAACGTCCCTTACAGGTACAGTTGTTGCAACATAACACAAAGTACACGACAATTTCAATATATTTGTTTCAAAGTCTTTATTTATGTCCTGATCTCTGACGAAACATTTCCTGTCATAAAAAAGCACCGTTACACATTGTCACAGACAAATCCATTAACTGGGCAGCTGCTACAGATGATCAAGGCGGCCATGCACGGACACGGTTGTCATTCATCGGACGGCGAGTTGACAGTATCACCAACCCACCGACAGCGATGAATGTGAACTGGGAACCTGTACTGGTGGAGGATTATTTCCTGTGGGGGTTTTCCCGTAGATGAGGATGCAGCCATTCGGATGTGAATAACAGATGGATGAGTGGACCTGTTGACCAAATGTAGGAAGCAGCCAACAACCACAAACATGATATTACATGTAGGCTACTGTATGTGGTGTTGAACAGCCAGTTTCCCTTTTGTACTGGTTTTGTATGGAAGCTGAAAACGGTATTGTTTGACTGTTGATTTAGTTCCCCATCTCTGACACTGGAGCTGTGCTAACAATGGACCCACATCCACCAAAAACTCCTTCAGTGTTCATATACGGGCATGTGAGAATTGTTTTAAGATTTGAAAAACAGTGAACCTATACCTTTTAAAGGGACTCTGTGCAAAAATCAGAAATTGCTTGTTAACAGCGACACCTGTGGCCATTAAGTCAACGAAAGTCAGCATCCTGTTTGTGTTTGTGCTCGCTCTACATAGACATGAACGAGCATCGGTCAACACAGTGAGGCGACACACGTCAGCTAAAAGCACAATATCACTCTATATTTCAGCTGCTTGGCAGTAATGTTAGCTGACCAGACCAAGGTCTCTCCATGAATCAATGCTGATACTGTGTTTTCCTGCTTCAGCCTCCCGACCGCGGTCAGAGGGAACAGGGGAGACACCGGAGTTTTGGTCGGAGACGATAACGTCTCTCTCTGTGGAGCTCCATCACTTCACAAGACACGGGAAACCTCTGTTGGTCTGGAGGAGCTGCAGCAGTTATTTCTGCACAAACGTCCACTGTACATTCACTAGAGATTCTCAGAGCTAAACTAACTGTTCTGCAGGGTGTAGTGTGCGCGCATGCATAGAGGTGGAGTGAGAGAGCGAGTGAGAACGAGCGCGGTGTGTGAGTGAAGGCAAGCAGGCAGGCAGAGGAGCAAAGTTCTGAGAGAAAACTAGACTTCTTCACCTCCTCATGACTCTGTTTTCAGGCTTTAGAAAATCTAGCCCGTGACAGGAGACTTTGACCAATCACAGGTCATTTCATTGAGAGAGAGCGTTCCTATTGGCGGTGCTCAGGAATATGGCATTTCTTCACCAGATTTCACAATGGCGGCGGCGTCACAAACTTTCTCATTTTACAGCTAAACCGTGCTACAAGATGATTCTGAAAACATTTGAGGAGAGAAATAGGCATTCACGTATCAGAATATTGATTCATATTTGATCAGCGCTGCCTAGTTTGACTGTTTGGTCGGAGTTCGCGAGTGATTGACAGCCGGCTCTCACAGACAGCAGACCTCAGATCAGCTCTTACTGCTTGTTTTCCTCCGGTCGGTGAAATCTTTTAGATGCCGTTAGAAGCACCGGAGGACACAGAGGAACATGATTTTTCCAAGGTTACCTGTCTCATGTTCTGCTGTCACGATTTGTTTTTAATCCGATTTGCTCCAATCTAGCCTACTTCAGCTTTAACTCATCAAACATGGTGATAAAGTATCTCCTGATTATGGCAAAGCTTCACCAAAATGAGAGAAAAGTAGTGCAAAATTGTGATAACATTCTATTAATGATGACAATTCTGATAAATGGTAATATTGTAACTGCTTGAATATCAGTTTAAACTTGAACCTGATGACTAATCTCTCATTTTTTTCAATTTGGAAATATTTAATATCTTTTCAATGTCAAAGTGCTTGCTTTATTAAGCTTTTTTCATAGCAGACACGTTGAATTGTCACAGCAGGACAAGCATACGAGTAAGTTTGCAAAATACCTGGCCTGGTGCATCTAAATGAAACGCAGCCATTGTTAATGGCATTACTCACACCCGTGTCTAGCAGGTCAAAATGTCCTCCGATATAGAATCCAAATGTTGTAGAGATGTGTGCAATTTGCTGCACATGCATATGGTGGTGGCAGTGTATGTTTCAGACAGACGTTAGCTCAAGTGTAAGGGTACACTCAACACTCGATGGTTTCTCTGAGTCACAAACTCACCGACAGCGTTGAATGTTCCCCAAGACTTGAGGAACTCAGGCTGACAGCGAGCTAACAAACAGCCTGTCCTCCTCCAGTGCTACACGGAGTGGACAGCCGTGACAGGGCAGACCCGGGGGGGACGCTAAACAAGAAGAGACAAGAGCTCTGCAGGTGCACGCACACATTTTAACCAGTGATGTAGTGGACAGCAAACCTACCAATACCAGTTGGTATACATCTTTCTTTTCTTTATAGATACATCTATTTGTTGTTATTATTGTTGTTAGGAGAACTTAAAAAAAAAAATGCATTGCAATTTCACTTCTTTTTTTTTTACAATTCCTCCCATCTCATCAGTGATATTTTGCAACTCCACTATGAATTATGTTACAGTGCTTCTGAATTGAATTATCTTGGAAAAAGCATAGTATATTGGCAAATTGACCAATACTTAATTTGCCAATATGATTCTTTTTTTTTTTTTTTTTTTTTCATACAGCATCAAATCATAACAGAAGTTATCTCAAGACGTGTTTCATATAGAGCAGGTCTAGACCGTACTCTATAATTTAGAGACAAGAGTACAATAAACCTCCCCTTTAGCAGGTAGAGGCTCTGGGGGAGGGGGCGGCCATCTGCTTCGACTGGTTGGGTCGACACATTCTCACTCCAAATCGTCAAATACCACCGCTTGGTCAGTGCTCTTTGGCATCGGAGACCGACGCACTGGGTACCCCTCTTGCGTTGTCAATATGCGCTCATTACATGCGTAGTGTCCTTTCAAAGTAAACTTCAGTTTTCACAGGAAGCTAGGTTTAGGCAACACAACCACTTAGTTAGGGTTAGGAAACCGTGGTTGACTCGCGTAATAAAAGAAGTCAACGTTACATTTAGTTTCACATGGGACAATCTTGTGTTTGTTTGACCCACACACCACCCTTCTCTACCTCCCTCCCACCCTTAGCGGACTCTCGCACTATTAATACTACGTCTACTACTACTCGCTCCGACCGTCAAATAACGCCGTGGGTGGGTTTACATTGGAGTTGGTTGAAAGCCCGGTTCGTCACATACTGTTGCTAAACGGTGCCTCCGTGCGCCGGATTTTCGGCGGGATTTGACAAGTTGGGAGTGAGACGAGAGAGAGACAGAGAGATGCACAGCAACCACAATAATAAGATAACAGCTATAATAACAATAGAAATATGACTACTACTACTAATAATAGTAGCGTTGGATGTAATAGAATGATAATAGTCATATCTGTAATAGTAGCAATGGTAAAAATATGACTAATAATAATAATTATAGCAGCATATATAATAGAATGATAACAGTAACAGCAGTAATAATAGCAATACTTATAATAGAAATATGACTAATAATAGTAGCTGTGAATATAATAATAATAATAATAATAATAGTAGCAGTAATAATAATAATATAAATAAGGCTGATAATAATAATAGTAGCAGTGGGTGTGAAGCAGGTAGCAGACGCAACCTTGATCCAGGTGTAACCCCGATCCATGGATACCTGCGAGACGAGAAAGCACAAAGACTCTAGGGCCTCTAGCAGCATAATAAGGTGCTGGTCCAAAGCAGTCTGAGCCAAACTTGGGCCAGCCCTAACTATAAGCGTTATCAAAGAGGAAAGTCTTAAGCCTCCTCTTAAATGTGGAGAGGGTGTCTGCCTCCCAGACTGGAACTGGGAGCTGGTTCCACAGAAGAGGAGCTTGATAGCTGAAGGCTCTGGCTCCAATTCTACTTTTGGAGACTCTAGAAACCTCAAGTAACCCTGCTGCATTCTGGGAGCGCAGTGCTGTAGTGGGGTGATAGGGTACTATGAGTTCTTTAAGATATGATGGGGCCTGACCGTTTAAGGCTTTGTAGGTGAGGAGGACGATTTTAAATTCTGGATTTTACAGGGAGCCGGTGCAGGAGAGCTAATACAGGAGAAATATTTTATAGGGCGTGGTCAACAATGGAAGCTCTCGCTAATAATGCAGGGAATGGGCGAACTTGAATGTTGTAAATGCATAATAGCGAAGGAAGCCGTCTTGTGCATTTCCCTATAGTGCACCATGATGCAATACTTCAGGCACTTGTATGAATTTAATGAACACTAGACAGAATAATGCATACTGTACTAGCAGCACTGCTCTGGTTTCATCTCAGAGGGGACATGTTCTGCTGGGAAACCTCGCTCTAATGACTGGAGGGAGAACTCTGATTTCTGTCAGCATCTGATTTTGAATGCAATGGTCTCTGTTTGCCTCATAACTGGTAGTCACACTTGTAAGTTGTAGTTGGGTTTTTTTTACCACTACATCAGGTGGCTATAGGTTAGAGGGACTTACCTGCCCTCAACAGCTGGCATCATGACAGCACAGGGTTCCACATAAGAGTTGTAGCTGAAACACAAAGAAATTACATAAATCAAATATACAATACGTGCATTGGTCAATTAGTGGCCAACATATACTTATACGTATTACTAGTAATGCACTGTATCTAAATACAATTGTATATTATTATCATATTTTGTGTGTGCATGTATAATATTCTAAGACTATCAACTGACTTCATTCAAATGTTCTACTTGGCATATTTCATCAGCTATTGTGAGAATGCTAACAACAAGAGTGTTCAAAGTTGCATCCTGGTAGAATAGGATGAAAATAATGATGATTTTATAGTAAACGGCATCGTGAATCTGAAGCAAATGACATAAATTACAGATGTTATGTTATATTAAAGGTACCATATGGAGCTCATTTTCAAGTTCATACTTGTATTTTGGGTTTCTACTAGAACATGTTTACATGCTTCATTGTTTAAAAAAAACCCTTTATTTTCCTCATACTGTCCGCCTGAATATACCTGTATTTACCCTCTGTCTGAAACGCTCCGTTTTAGTGCATTTCAACGCAATTGCAACGGAATTATGTTGCTAGGCAACAGCTTGGGTCCATGTTTACTTCCTGTCAGCTGATGTCATTCACGTACACTGCAACAGGAAATAAACTGGGACACACTTAGAATGTTTATGTTTAAAACCGTGTAATGGTCTAAATATTGTATATTTGTGACATCACAAATGGACAGAAATGCTAACAGCTTGTTTCAAACGCACAATTTTATGATTACGGGCTGTGTGTATATCTCCGTATATTGAGCGTTTTGATAGTTTAACAGTATTCATACAGCACTTAAACCTGCTATATAATATAAAAGACCTGAAAATTACAATATGGGACCTGTAAATATAGTTTTACCTACATATTCAACCCGAGTAACCTGTAAGAGTGTGTGTGGTCATACAGTAAAACCGAAAACGCTGCTATTTAAGCTCATAGCTTAATGCTGTTGGGTTGATTATGTGATGATGGGCGGTGGGGGGAGTGAAGGAGGGTAGAGTCAATGGTGACGAGTAGAAAGAATAAGAAGGG
>CAKAOH010041549.1:495-34086 GCA_916701665.1 Sebastiscus tertius
ACCCCTTCCCAGCAGTAAGATGATACTGTTTCAATTAGGCTCCAGTGCCACACAAAGGAGCTGGAGCTTTTGGCAATCAGTGCCACTTCTGACACCAAAGACACTCACGCCTCATTTATTTTTTAGTCTAAGACTCAAGAAGGTCCTGTTTGGTTGAACCCTAACCCCCAAACAAAAACATATTTTCCCATCATTGCAAAGAAAAAACAACATCATTCAGTAGCAGCAAATATCTAATAAATTAGAAAAATGAAAACATAAATTATGTGTTTAGCATCTTTGATCCCCTCTTAAACTCAGTGAAAAGACATCCCCCTCCTAAAAAAAACATAAATGTAAAACATAAATAAAAAAGAAAAATGAATATATACAAAGCTAAAGCAATATGGTACACTTGCATAAGTGAAAGTGCATCATGGTTTGGAGTCCCCCCAAAGTCCCCCTCCCTCCTCTGTCTCCATATTGAGGTGAAGTCTATTTATGAGGCCACTAGATTCTTGGCAAGAAATGTGTCACCGTCATGGCGGGTGACACTCGGTTTCCTCTTTTTGTTTTGCCGTTCTTACTCAGGCCGATGAACATCCTCGGGTAGACCGCCGACTCGTAGGCGTTGTAGTTGTTGGCGAGGAGCTTCTCTCTGAACTTACACTCGTTGTTGTAGTGTAACTGGAAGAGAAAAGACGGAGATGTGCGCAGTCAGGATTAGTTGAAAATGCTGATTGTTTGAAGGCAGAGACAAAACAAAGATGCCGGGACATTTGTGTGTGTGTGTGTGTGTGTGTGTGTGTGTGGAGGGGGGTTCTGTAAGTCTGTATTGTTCGTTATGATTACTATCAAACAATTGCTTTATTTCAGACACACAAGACCATTGTACAGTAGCTGTATATAAAAAGTGAGATTATCAAATGATGAATGATGTGAGTGAGGCAGGACTCAGGATCACTGAGTGGAAGAATAGCTGGTGAGCTGGGAGTCATGAGGTTCTTTACAATTGAATTTAGTCATTCATTCTCTTGTTGTTAACTAGAATGGCAATCGGAGAGCGCAGACCTCCGCCAAGGTGCCCGAGTACGATTGCCCCCCCTCTCCGTTCAGCTTGTGCCATCATCCACGTGTATTTTTGATTATGTTGAGATCAGCTGTATGTAGCGGAGCATTGTAAAACACTTCATTCAAACTGGACAGAAACAAAAAAAAAACTCACTTAAACCGTCATCGTTACTCTTTCCAACAATCACCAAGTGTGCTTTGGTCCAACTCAACTGGAATTTCACAGAGTTTAATGTGAAAAAACGACAAATCTACAGGTGTCCTCCACCACCCCCCACTCTCTCTGTCTCTCTCTCTGAAGGAAAGAGGCGGGGTCATGCATCATCAACGCGTCATCAGTTACACTGCGCATGTGTTATACTCAGAGGTCTTAATGTTCTGGCTGATCAGAATTCTTAAAAATATTCCTGAATCCGGATCATGATCTGGATCGCCACCAAAATCTAATGGTTTGTTCATTGTGCCACACCTCACCCCTCCAAAACATTCATTCAAATCCATCACGGACTTTTGGAGTAATCCTGCTAACAGACAAACAAATAAACAAACAAACTAACAAACCAACGGCAGTGAAAACATAACCTCCTTCCTAGGCCGAAGGTAACCAGGTAGTTCTATTTGTCCACACACTGGTGGTCAAGTGTGGATTGGGTCGTACCAGGTATTCGTAAATTCATCACTAAGTTTTTGTGTAAGGCAAGTCCTTCTGTAACTAGCTGGTTCCACAGCAGCATCACGAGCCGTTACACATTGCATCCGAAAATAACAGTTGCAGGGGACAAACCATACAATACACTTAAATGCTATAGTATAGTCCTTTGTACATGTAGGATTGATTTTTTCATACATCTGCATACATGAAGAAATTTGTGTGTTTCAGGTCACGGAAGACTAGAAAGGAGCTATATGAATGCAAGTTCATTTACCATATTGTTTGTAATTTGAGATATAGTGTGTTGTTTTTGTCAATTGTAATTAAAAATCTTCCCAGTTTACATCATTATTAAATAGCATTTTGATCAACTGCCAGGTCAAATACATCAACCGTGTACCATATAACTTTTTTTTTCACAACAATGACCGGCTCGCTGTACATTATCCCGCTTATTACACAGCTACTTACTGAAGAAATCAATATTTTGACACAAAAACGGTCCGCCAGAGTCCGACATCAGAGCTGTGTCCATAGCAACGGTCTGTTATACATAACAACGGTCTGTTATACATAGCAACGGTCTGTTATACAGAAATTACAGACGGCAGAACGCCGTGATTGACCAATCAGAATCGAGTATTCAACACAGCCGTGTAATAAATATTGAGTAATAACTTCTCTTTACGTAGAACTAGCCACTAGTGGTGCAACTTGTTAAATTCTAATTTAATTATTAAGTTGCTGATGTGCAAAGCTCCATCTAGTTAACACTTATGCAACGTGCACCTGAACTCCACCTGGATTTTAGGAATTTTCCTGTAAGACATTTTAGTTTCAGCGATTGAAAGCTAACATCAACGACACCGAGGTCATGACCTCTGTATTTTTTCTGGGAAAAAATCTGGCGGGACTATGGTGATTTTATATGGTAGTTTGAGTACTTTTAGACTTAAAGGTAGGGTTGGTAGTACTGTTCAAATATATATTTTTTGTTATATTAGTTTAAATTCACCTTACATCCCTACAGCAATTAATAAATAGAATGCTCTAACAAAAAAAAAGGGAAAAATCCGGTATCTGTGGCTGTTGCAGGACTGTAATAAAGCCGTCCAATCATTTAATTTGTCCTGAATGTAATGATTGGACGGGCTACCTGCACATCACCGGAGTCTTCCACAAGCTGCTAGCTTGACAGCTGTGAGTACTAACAATAGACATGTTCGTTGTTTAGGTTCAGTGTCCAATATTTGACTCACCGATGAAAAAATCAACCGGCAAAACATAGTTTTTACCGGCCAAAATAATAAATTGCCTTTTTGTGTCACATATACATTTGTTTCAGTACATTTCATTGAGATAATGAAGTATTCTGTTGAATACTAAATAGAGAGAGAGAGCAAAATTTGAAGCAAAATAATTTAAATCTATTGATGGTTAATCAATTCCAATTCGAGACTTTCTGAAACAATAAATCCCATGTACTTCAACATCCACTCCTTTATTACCTTTTGCATCCTGGTTTTTGTTGGCAAGTTAAACAGGTCATAATTCCCTCTCTATTATCTATCATCTGTTTCTGTGAAAAAATCTCCTTCAAACAACTGGATTTATTCAAGTTTTCTCACCAAAAAACTACATTTTATAAGATTACATTTGAACGCATCACGATAACGTTACATCCATAGATAGAATTTACCTTTGCTCAATACTAATTATTACTGAATAGAGCCTGAACACATCACAGTGTAAATCAATGACACCTTTCCTTGTTGAAATCGGCACAATATTCATAATTCTAGCATTATCAGGGAAGGTCTCGGGCCTCGCCCCCTCAGCTGTTCAGGCTGGACCCACGGCGGGACTACGGTGCAGCGGCCCAACGTGCTGCTGTACTTGTGATTGGATCCTGGTCTGGCACGGCAGGGAGGATCCTACTGTTACATTCTAGTGACACATTACGCTCATTCCCAGCTAGACTGCAGTGATTGTTTTTAAGAAATCTTGTTGGTAGCGAGTTTACTGCGTCCCAAACACATTTTCTATCGTCCCTGGGACGCCGTTAGTCTCGAGCCCTGAGTAGAAAAACGAGTACTGTTAACATTTTCAGAACTTTGGCATCGACTCGATACGGTTCTAGTAACTCCTCTAGTGCGCGTGTCAAACTCTGACACTGAGAGCAGAGTAGTGTGCCTGTAAATGACACCAAAATGTGGTAGAGACTCTCAGTGTCAGAGCATAGTTTTTTATCACATGACTATTTTGGTACAAACGTTTACCCGCCAGCGTGGCGGAGAGCCTTCTGAGATTTACCCGGCAAACGGAAAATCGACCCACATTTGGTGCTTAATTTTGGACCCTGTTTACGTTCATTATGATAATTGTGGGGGAGTGTCTTTTGGAGGGAGGCCTGAAGGGGACGGACTGTCAGTGTTGATGACTTGGTGACGTTCTCTCTAGATTCAGGGAGTCTTGGAGCTAGAGCTGCTAGCTACTTTCATTGAAAAAGAGTTGGCAACACTGGGATCAGTTTTTCATTGGATAATCTTTAAAATCGAGTGTGCTCTTGCTAGTTTCTCAGCATCACCAACCCCAGCTTTAATGTGTATGTATGTGTATGTGTAAGTCAGTCACAGTGTTGGTGCACTCACAGATCCGTAAAGCTTTCCTCGCCGGTTCATGGCCAGAAAGAGTCTGCTGCGAACGCCCAGCAGAGTCACCACTCCTCTCTCCACCGGAGAGATCTGCAAAAGACCTGCAGGAAAAACAAAGCACACACACACACACACACACACACACACACACACACACACACACAGTCAAACACACCGGTCTGCTGGAGGGAACCAAACCTGCTGCTCCGCACAGACACTGACATTACTGGATGTGTGTCCCCGAAGATGAGCTGTTTAGTCAGAAAGCTGTAGGATTCAGTTTCTATCTGAGATTCGAGCTGTAAATGCTGATGAGCACTGACATATTTAAACATTTTACAGGTGACGCAGTGTGTCAACTATGTGATGCTCAGTAACACAAGTACATTCATTTTTAGGTGTGGCAGCCTGATCTCATTGTAGAGTTTTGTCAATAAAGGGGTGAAAAACTGTCAATTCAAACTGAATTTCACAAGTACAGTAATGAAATCCTGATCTTAACCAAGGTAATCTAACCCAATCCCCAAACTGGGCTTAAACATGACCAAAATATCTCAGAATATTTGATGAAAAATAGAGCTGTCACATTCAGCTTGATGTCATGTGACAATTTGTAGGTTTCAGAAGTCACAAAAACACCAATATTTCCTCTGAGGTTTGGTTGCTAACATGTAACAACTGACCAAATAACAACATCTGGTCAGTCATCACTCATTATTGCATTCTTTTGTAAATCTGTGGAGGTAAATAACATTAAATGCGGAGCCATTTACTGATGCAGTTTCTCACTTGGCCTTGACAAGCTGGTGGGTTACAGCACACCGTGCTTGTCCTTTGTTCCTGCCATCATTTTAAAAATGTTTTACAGTGGCTTGAATTCCTCACAGAGATTTTTCTGTAATGTATCTCCTCGAATCTTTATGCCTTGTCTCAAAATAGTTCAGAGGCAGCACAAAAAACACCCCAACATGTTTGAAGTTCTCCAAGGCAGCCTGTCAATTCCACAGCTCGCCCTTCATGCCACTCAGATAGTAGGAGCACACTTCACAAAGCCGGGATGACAGGGATTAGATTTGACATGAAAGGTAAATAGATATTTGTTATTCTTCGTGTCTGCAAATGCGAGCCCAGTGTACGACCATGTCTTGGCCAGACTGCTGGGGTTAATCTGTCTTAACAGATGGGTCTATGCGCTGTGTCCTAACTTTAGGTGCTGGCTGGGCTGCTGCCTGGATCACAAGCGAGCTCTGGTTACACACAAGTCAGGGCAAGAAAGCACCAGCACACATAATGCTCAGAGGCACTACGGAAGGCCTCCAGATGTTGGATCAATAGCCTCATCTGTAACCAGGAGGAGCAGGAGCTCATATAGGCTCAGTATTATAGGTATATAGGTGTTTTTATATCTGGTATATGTTTTTGTACTTTGTACTTTGCACTACTAACTTTTTTACTGCCTTTTGTCTAACATGTGTTGCACTATGGAACTGTGATGCTGGAAACTTGAATTTCCCTCGGGATCAATAAAGTTACTATCTATCTATCTATCTATCTATCTATCTATAGGTCTAGTATTAATTGGAGTGAAAAGTGAAGGTTTGGATCAGCAGGTGGTTTAGTCAGTGACTGAAAACATCTAAATAATAGGCTATTGTTTTAGTTATTACTTTATATATTCAAAGCGTACACAAAAATAATTGATCAGCTTTGTTAGTAACTTTGTTGTTCTTGTTGTTTAAAACTAACCATCCTGTGAGAAACTGAGAGTTACAATAAAAGCGTCAAAAGTGAGGAAATAAATAAATAATCAGCTGCTTTAATATCAAATTAATAAATCATTTTAACAAACTTACTGTGTCGGTTTTCGTTGTGTACTCCCGTTATTCTCCCGTCCGGTAACACCTGGATGTGAAAGCCGATTCCCACGTTGCAGTAGAGGCGTCTCAGCCTCTTGATGCCCAGGAGGTAGTCTCCGTCCCGGCTCACCTCCTCCCGCTTCTCCCCCGGGATCCGCGCCAGGGACCGGGAGTACAGGGCCTCCAGGCGGTCCGCCGTGACGTTCAGGCTGGGGGCGCATCCTGCCAGTCCGGTCACCAGGCCCAGGACCAGGACGGTCCTCAGGGCCGCCAGAGAGCCCATCCCGGGTCGGGCTCTGAAAGCAGCCTCCCGACGTTTGCCTTTCCAATGAAGCGAGAATAAGACGAAGCAGCAGCAGCAGCAGCGGACGCGGCGGCGGCAGCAGCGGCAGCGCGGCGGAGCGGAGCGCGGCGGAGCGGAGCGTGTGGAAGTGTCGCTCATTCCCAGACCGACAGGCGCACTGGCTTACTGCAGCTCCGGAGCGACATTGATCTGCATGGACGCCGCGCAGCCATGCCTCTATATTTATACCTGCAGACACATTACATCACTGCCCCACACTTAGGAGAGAAAATCTTAACAAACTACGTTTTCACAATCAGGACGCAACCAAAACAGAGTGAAATAATAGCTGGGTGTGTTATCTGAGAGAAAATAAGTCACACAAGTTTGTAGAAAAGACATGAATAAAGGCGTTATTATGATAAAAAGAAAACTTCTTTGTGTGATCATTATCAGCAGCAGAATATCATAATTTATGTATGGGAGGATGTAAAATAGGAAACGGTCAAGTTAACAGGCGGTGGTGTCGAGACAGGAGACAGTTCTATAAATGAACAATAACAGGAAAAAACACAGGTCCAATTCAACCAAATGAAAAACGCGCTAACTTAAGACTGGTAGAAGGGAAATCACGTTCCGGCCCTCAGAGAAAACAATGGCAAGACTAAATAGAGAGTTTAAGTATGGTTGTCATTGTTGGCCCAAACTTTACACAGCTCTGACGTGACAACTGAATCACTTGTCCAGTTTGTGAACTGTAATATGTGATCTTGTAATAAACTAAAATAAACATATAGTACATCCTCCTGCTGAAGAAAGAGTCCCATTAGAAACCTGAAACTCTTGAAATTTCTAGTCTTCACAAATGATTTTAGCCTGGTGGTGTGTTGTAAATGTTATTTCATTACAACACCCTAAAGTTTGTTTTTTTGTGTATTCTTATTATTTGATTGTATGTCTCTTTTCTGTACTAAAAGCTTGCCCTTTTCTGTTTTATATCCAGAGACGTTGTTGATGGCTCACACAGGGAAACCCAGCGAGCTCACCATTTTATTTGCAGATGCCACCATTGGACTTTCAGTTTGGTGCATTATAATTGTTTTAAAGGTCCCACATTGTAAAAAGTGAAATTTTCAGGTCTTTTATACTATAAAGCAGGTTTAAGTGCTATATATAAATACTGTTAAACTATCAAAACGCTCACTACGGAGAAATACGCGCAGCCCGTATTCAGAAATTGTGTGTTTGAAACAAGCTGTTAGGATTTCTGTCCATTTGTGATGTCACAAATATACAATATTTATACCATTACACAATTCTAAACATAAACATTCTAAATGTGTCCCAGTTTATATCCTGTTGCAGTGGATGTAAATAACATCAGCAGACAGGAAGTAAACATGGACCCAAGCTGTTGCCTGGCAACGAAATTCCATTGCAATTCTGTTGCAATTCCGTTGAAATGCACTAAAATGGAGCGTTTCAGACAGAGGGTAAATACAGGTATATTCAGGCAGACATTATGAGGAAAATAACATTTTTTTTTAACATTACAGCATGTAAACATGTTCTAGTAGAAACACAAAATACAAGTATGAACCTGAAAATGAGCACGATATGGGACCTTTAAAGACAGCAAAACTCAAATGCGTCTCTAAAATACTATGTTTTTGTTAAATGATTTGTTGTTAGATTATAATAACTAACTGGTGTCATGGCAGCGTGCCTTTGATGTGTGTCATTCCGATGCACTGGTGCATGGCTTTTGATGTTGATTGAAATAAAGCAAACTAAATGGCTCACCCTCCCTTTATTTCACCATTTCATCAATGCTATTATCCCTGCAATATATGTCAAGCACTACCATTTACCCTCCCTGTCGAGTGTCCTATTATTTATCTCTATGTTGGAGCACTAAAGGTCTTCCCTGTCTGTCACCCCCAGAGACAGAGTTCTTTGATCTCTGGGGTGGCTCGGTCCTGCTCCTCATTGATCACGCATGAAACGTTTTCTCACGTTCACATTCGGCTGATCCTCAATGTACGACGACGTTGTTTCTTTGTGTGCTGCCAAATGGCTCCATGAATGCACTCAGATCTTAGAGACAATCCTGTGGTGTCGAGGCGCCTAGGTTGATAACTATCAAGCCCCCAAAAATGGCTGACATACCAGTCAGGTCCAACGGGACCCAGTCTGGAAGTCTGGTGTACCAAAACACCCCTCAGGTTGCCTGCCTGGACCAAAACAATGCCAGTAGTCCATCAAACCTCCAGGGAGGCTGTCAAGGACCAGAAAAGGGCCATCATATAAAACCAATCGACCTCCAGGCCAATTCATGGACCACTGGACCTGCAGGACAACTGATGGACTCTTGGACCTCAAGAACAATTTATTGACCACTGGACCTCCAGGACAACTTATGGACTCCTGGATCTCCAGAACAATTTATTGACCACTGGACCTCCAGAACAATTAATTGACCGCTGGACCTAAAAATAAACCATATTGATCAACTTATTGACCACTGGACCTCCAGAACAAAGTATTGACCTCTGAAGCTCCAGAACAACTTATTGACTGCTGTACATCCAGAACAATATATTGACCGCTGGACCTCCAGAAAAACGTATTGATCAACTTATTGACCACTGGACCTCCAGAACAACTTATTGACCACTGGACCTCCAGAACAATTTATTGACCACTGGACCTCCAGAACAACTTATTGACCACTAGACCTCCAGACAAATGTATTGATCAACCTATTGACCACTGGACCTCCAGAACAACTTATTGACCACTGGACCTCCAGAACAACTTATTGACCGCTGTACTTCCAGAACAAAGTATTGACCACTGGACCTCCAGAACAAAGTATTGACCTCTGAAGCTCCAGGCCACTTATTGACCACTGGACCTCCAGAACAACTTTTTGACCACTGGACCTCCAGAACAACTTATTGACCTCTGAACCTCTAGAACAACTTATTGACCACTGGACCTACAGAACAACTTATTGACCGCTGAACGTCCAGAACAAAGTATTGACCACTAGACCTCCAGAACAACTTATTGACCGCTGGACCTTCAGAACAATTTATTGATAACAGGATCTCCAGAACAACTTATTGACCACTGGACCTCCAGGACAACTGATGGACTCATCAAGCTCCAGAAAAACATACTGACCAACTTATTGACAACTTCACCCCCAGAACTACTTATTGACCACTGGACCACTGGAAAGAGAACTTATGGGCCGCTAGACCCTCAGGACCTTATGGGCTAATGGGCTGCTAAACCTTCAAGACAGCTGATTGTGAAACTTGCGCAAGATTCTTAAGGTTAGGCATTGACCTTGAATAGTTAAGGTTAGGCATTGACCTTGAATAGTTAAGGTTAGGCATTGACCTTGAATGGGTAAGGTTAGGCATTGATCGTGAATAGTTAAGGTTATGCCTTGATCTTGAATAGTTAAGGTGAGGCACTGACGTTGATTAGTTTAGGTTAGGCATTGATCTTTAATACTTAAGGTTAGGCATTGACCTTGAATACTTAAGGTTAGGCATTGATCTTGAATAGTTAAGGTTAGGCATTGACCTTGAATAGTTAAGGTTAGGCATTGACCTTGAATAGTTAAGGTTAGGTACTGACCTTGAATAGTTAAGGTTAGGCACTGACCTCGAATAGTTAAGGTTAGGCACTGACCTTGAATAGTTAAGGTTAGGAACTGACCTTGAATAGTTAAGGTTAGGCAATGACCTTGAATACTGACCTTGAATAGTTTAGGTTAGGCACTGACCTTGAACAGTTAAGGTTAGGCACTGACCTTGAACAGTTAAGGTTTGGCATTGACCTTGAATAGTTCAGGTTAGATAGGTTGTCGGGCAGCGAGTCTTGTGAGAGTTTTTGCAATTTGCGGGTTACCTTCTAGACACAACTACTGGTTGACCATAGGATCTCCAGAATGACCGACGCAACACTGGACCTCTAGAACCTGAGCTGGGCGGTTCAGAGTATATTTGTAAGTGAGGACCTGAAGACGTTTGTGTGCCGAGCAGACCAGCAAGTCCTATTCTGTTGCTGTCCATGGTTCTGTAATCTCCTATTAATACTTTAAAATAACATTAAGTTGAGGTGTTTCTCTCCAGTCACGCTGGGTTTTGTAAGTTACAGTATGTACAGCTTTATATTTTGTTTATGTTGTACTGAAGCCATTGTGGTTTTAGGTTGCATGTACGCAATGAATTATGCTGAGGGAAAGAGGTTTTAGATTTCACTGGGTGACAGCTGCAATTCAGATCCTAAAATGTCTCAACATTCAACACAAGCATTCGTTCACTGACTTGTTTATTCAACACTTCCAAAGCTATGCACTGCATCTTCTTTATAATTCATGAACACAGGACAATTACAATGCTTTTTTTATTTTACTTTCAATCAAAAAGAATTATCACTGATTATAACTATGGAAACCATGCTTGTGTTGACCCAAGCACAGCACAGTCTCCCTTTGTCTTTTTGCTGGGCCCGAGCATTTTTTCAACCAAAAATCAACCTTAAAGGTCCCATATTGTAAAAAGTGAGATTTTTATATCATAAAGCAGGTTTAAGTGCTTTATAAATACAGTTAAACTATCAAAATGCTCAATATATGGAGAAACATACACAGCCCGTAATCAGAAATTGTGCATTTGAAACAAGCCGTTAGGATTTCTTTCCATTTGTGATGTCACAAATATACAATATTTAGACCATTACACGGTTTTAAACGTAAACATTCTAAATGTGTCCCAATTTATTTCCTGTAGCAGTGAATAACATCCGCTGACAGGAAGTAAAACATGGACCCAAACTGTTGCCTAGCAACGCAATTCCGTTGCAATTCCGTTGAAATGCACTAAACCAGAGTGTTTCAGACAGAGGGTAAATACAGGTATATTCAGGCAGACAATATGAGGAAAATAAAGTTGTTTTTTAACATTACAGCATGTGAACATGTTGTAGTAGAAACACAAAATACAAGTAGAAACCTGAACATGAGCACAATATGGGACCTTTAAAAGCTGGAAGACCCTCAGAAAAAAAAGTAATTTTCTAACACTAAAAATATGGTGTACATAAAGTGTACATACAGTGTACAGATACTGAGTTCAACTTCTGAATGTTGTGTT
This sequence comes from Sebastiscus tertius, assembly GCA_916701665.1. Classification (NCBI taxonomy): domain Eukaryota; kingdom Metazoa; phylum Chordata; class Actinopteri; order Perciformes; family Sebastidae; genus Sebastiscus; species Sebastiscus tertius. The sequence goes on from CAKAOH010041549.1 coordinate 12,165, forward strand.
CATGGAAACTTAATTTAGTCAATGTTCTGGAAAAATTCAAACCATAATTCTTTCCCTTATTCCCCTTTTTATTCCTTGCATATATGCTGCAGTAATAACCAGCTAATATAGTCTAACCATCTAATGTACGAGACACTAAACATTAATCTGTTCAGATATCAGCCGGAATTCATGTCACACATGTCTGTAAGGTGTGAAAAGGTGTGCTACCTGTGTAATGTGTATATCCAGTGTGATGTTCTGTGTATCCAAACAGAGGAAGAGCGACATTTCCTCTGATATTGTTGGCACAGTACAGTTGGATGCCGGCCAGCTAGACAGCTGTCACTGAACTGCTGCCAGACTGGATTCGCTAAGTGACTTGTACCGATGAATTTGTCTACATTACGTAATTCCCAGAAGAAATTGCTTCGCTTTTATTGCCACATACTGTCTTTCGAAGGATTTCTGTAGAATAATTTCTCATCCAGGCTTATGTGTAGTTTTTAAAAGCAAAACATTTAAGTAGCTTTTTTTTCTTCTAAATATTCAGATGATTGGGGTAAATATGGCAAACGTGTTTGTAACTGTGTTCAACTATGGTTTAAAGGTCCCATATCGTGCACATTTCCAGGTCCATACTTGTATTTTGTGTTTCTACAAGAACATGTTTACATGCTGTAATTTTAAAAAAACTTTATTTTCCTTATACTGTCTGCCTGAATATACCTTTATTCACCCTCTGCCTGAAACGCTCCGTTTTAGTGCATTTCAACGGAATTGTGTTGCTGGGCAACAGTTATGGTCCATGTTTACTTCCTGTCAGCTGATGTCATTTGCATACACTGCAACAGGAAATAAACTGGGACACATTTAGAATATTTACGTTTAAAACCACCTGATGGTCTAAATATTGTATATTTGTGACATCACAAATGAACAGAAATCCTAACGGCTTGTTTCAAATGCACAATTTTTGAATACGGGCTGTGTGTGTTTCTCCGTATATTGAGGGTTTTGATAGTTTAACAGTATTTATATAGCACTTAAACCTGCTTAAAATATAAAAAGACATTAAAATCTCACTTTTTACTATATGGGACCTTTAAAGTGATGTCCTTCAGCTGAGCTTTTGAAAACTTTTCCTTCTGTTTGTGAAAAGATGAACATTTTGATGTGTGTTGAAACATCACTTTGGTCATGAAGAATAACACTTTATGTCCTTTGCTTTTTTTAATACTACTAAAAAGTCTGAAATGGTTGGATATTTCCTGTGTTTACTGGCTGCAGGCTTTCTGCAGAAGGCACTGAGCAGCTCTGCCAAACTGAGACTGCATGGTCAAATCACATGCACATTTACACGAGGCAATGGACCACAGGTGTCTGGTAGAGAGACAGCTATCTGCCTCTAGGGGTCACTGTTTACAAATGAACACTTCTGTACAGCAGTCAGGGACCATGTTTATGTGTAAACCTAATAAATAATAACTAAATGAACAAACTGTCCTCAGTTCTGTGTCACATCTTTGTAAGAAGACTGCTTAAAAAGTCCCATTTGCAACATTCAGTACCAGCAGAGAGCAAGTCTATTTGTATACATGTGTAACATGATGATGACAGCATAACAAACACCCTGTAGTCATTTGTGTAAAAGGTGTGTGCACTTAAAGAAAAGTCAGATTAAGAAAAAAGTACCTCTTTCCATTAAGGCACTCCTTTTAAAGGGGTTATAAATTGTAAATAACAACTTCATTAAAGGTCCCAAATCATGCACATTTTCAGGTTCCTACTTGTATTTTGTGTTTCTACTAGAATATGTTTACATGCTGTAATGTTAAAAAAAACCTTGATTTTCCTCATACTGTCTGCCTGAATATCTGTATTCACCCTCTACCTGAAACGCTCCGTTTTAGTGCATTTCAACAGAATTGTGTTGCTAGGCAACAGTTTGGGTCCATGTTTACTTCCTGTCAGCTGATGTCATTTACATACACTGCAACAGGAAATAAACTGTGACGTATTTAGAATATTTACGTTTAAAACCACCTGATGGTCTAAATATTGTATATTTGTGACATCACAAATGGACAGAAATCTTAACGGCTTGTTTCAAATGCACAATTTCTGAATACGGGCTGTGTGTGTTTCTCCGTATATTGAGGGTTTTGATAGTTTAACAGTATTTTTTATAGCACTTAAACCTGCTTTATAATATAAAAGACATGAAAAACTCACTTCTACAATATGGGACCTTTAATGAATTATAATAGTCATTTTTAGATCAGTTATAAGTTATAACTTTAACAAGAACATCTTTTTAAGGTTAAAAGGATTGTAAATCCTTGGTAAATATGCTTTTATAACATATATATATATATAATAAATGTTTAATAAGTTGTTAATGAATAGATTTTGGTCCGGATCCTCTGTAGCCAGAAGACACGTTTTCACACAGTCCAGTCCAGTCAAAATTATTTTTCACAACCCCAATGTGTTCTTATTAATGGTTTATAACTGTATAATCTATTTATAAATGTATTTATTTCTTATAAGGCAGGTCATTAGTTACAACTTGTAAACCTTTATAAAGGGTGCTTTATTAGAGAGGCCTTTTACATGAACACACAGATTTTCCAGGGAACACCTGGAAGGACAAAAATGTGTCCCATTAAGTCCCAGCTTACTGAAGCTGTGGGGAAAGGGATCCTCTGTGGTTCACCCTCTGAATGATGGGCTCACAATGATTTAGGTAATATGTAATTCACATCCAAATGCTCTCCAAGGAATCCTTCAGCCCGGCGAATATTATAGATGAATGTGTTTTTTATTGCCCGGCCGGTAACTCTTAGTAGGACGTCATGGACAGAAAGGGCATGTAGAGAGAGAATCAGAAGATTACCGTTGTTAAGTGCAACAGACACAAAAGGCCCATAACCTCTCTGAAGTCCCGCATTCCTGTTGAGTAATACTAGATTTTGGCATTCATAACAAGCCATAGCAAGGTGTTATACTTTGTATGACACAGTTTCTGCTTTCAGGAGGGCCTGCCTTGTTTATCAACTCTGCGGCTTTTTGGTCGGTGTTTCAAAAAAAAAGAAAAAAAAAAGCCCAAAAGTCTCAGGCGACATCGCTTCCCAGGCCCCCCTTGGGAGGAGCTATTGTCCGGGCAACAGGAAGCCTCCCCAGCCCGCAGGTATAGAATGACAAGGCTTTATATGCTGCTACCTATAGATGGGAGCGAGGCAAGGCAAAAACCTGAACATCCAAAATAGTCCCCAATGCTGCTTGTGACGAATTTTGCATTGATGGCCGTCTTTGTAGTTTCTGCTTGGTCCGTTTTGCGGCAACAGGTGCAGCACTTTAACAAAATGAGCTGCAGCGGGGGGAGAGGGATAATGTCAAATGTAGAGAGAGAGAGAGAGAGAGAGGCAGAAAGGGGATGGGAGGGGGGGTTACAGCTCTAAATGCGCACCCCCCTAAGTTGTAATAAACCTAGCTAACCTAGTGTAACTAACAGCCACACCTGTTTACAACAGCTCTACACAGCAGGCTGCTCTCTATTCAATGGTCCCACAAGTCATTATTCCACTATATGTGTATTTTAATACTAGAATATGCTAAGAAACTATGAGATAATCCTTAGGTTTGACCATTCCAATGTATTGACGGTATGATAGCTTTTATTTTACAGTTAAATCAAATGTAATTGTGGTAATCCTGTCCCGTGTGTGATTAAGGAAAGGTAGAGAAGCCCATTGTGTCTTTGTTCAAGTCCTGCTGTTAAAAACATGTGTTATTGTTTGTATAATTTTTACTTAGTATGTGATATCAAAACCTCGTTTTCAGAATATCAACATGGAAGCTCACGATGAGATCGATCATTGTGAAAGAAAACACACACACACAGGTCCAGCTGCATCGTGTCCACGGCTGATCTCTACTAAACCACAAGAACACGGAGGATATGATACTATTCCACGTCTGTGAAGACAAACTTTGACTGCGAAAACTTCTTTGAACAAATCAAAAGAGAAGTTGTTTCCTCGGGTCAGTACCATTGTGTTTTATATTGGAACAAGGGTGGTGAGAGAAAAAACTATGAAACAAACAGCAACACTGGTAAAAATGCAGAGATAGTATTATCAATAACTTACAACACAGGCACCAAATAAATATTCATGTCATTAGTAAAAAATATACAAAGTACATCTTTCAGTTTACAGACAGTAGACTATCACATTGTAACGTAAAATACAGCCGACCACGTCCGTCTCACACCGAGCTCCCTTTGCCTCCTAATGTGAATCTGACATTAAAAGTGCTTCGCTGAATAAAAGTCCTCTCTTCAATGTTCATCATATTTGTTAGCACTTCAAATGAGCAAAATATTGTATAATATACTGTTTGTGAAATGAAAAGCTATAAAGTCACTGTACATGCATAGTGCATACTGTATTTACAATAATAGAAGCACTTTTAAAAGCTTTTTTCTCAGTGTGAAATTGATGGTGAAATCGTTTCTTGTACAAAAGTAGAACTTTTTACAAAGTACGATGGAAGTTTTCAACTATATTAATACATTTGTTTACACAACAGTAGCATTTTAAAAAAAGTCGGGAAGTCAGTAAATAGAAAATTACACAGCTGTGTGTGTCAAAGTCTCTTGAAAGTGGAAGATTTGATATATGTGCCCCAACGCTCTGTCTTTCCTTCTTCTATAGTGTTTTTTCTGTGCATCAACAACAACAAACTGGTGCTAATCCAGAAAGCAGGATCTGAGCCGTTCTCCCAACATCCTCCGCTGCAATCAGGCTGCAGCATGTGCCGAGATCAGGGGGTGCATGTTTGGACGAGTCAGAGGTGCTGTGGGGTCAGCTCCCATCTAAAAAGTCTGCTCAGTCATCTGACCGTCGGCCCCGGCCTTTCCTGGCACGATGTCGCCGTCTGCGGCGGTCGCCTCGGCCGCTGTGGTGATGTGTTTGGTGGTGGTGGTGCTGTGCGCTCTGACTGTCTCTCAGCCGCCTCACCATCTCGTGGTCCTTGTTGCCCAGCACCCGAGGCAGGAAAAGCGACGCTTTGTCCGTGCTCCGGGTTTTAAAGCCTCGCCGTGGCCGGCCTTTGCCGTTAATGGAAACGTACCACTGCCGCTTAGCGCTGGCCCGCCGCTTACTGCCGCTGCCCCCACCCGGCAGCGCCTGCTCGGTGGAATGGTGGCGGGACGCGTAGGTGTTGTACCCCAACTCGTGGATCCGCTCCACAAATTCACACTCTTTGTTGAACACTTCCTGGGGAGATGAGAAAGAAAGAACCAGTGAGCCACGTTTGTCATGCGGCTTACCGTATGTTTTTAATTCAACCTCTCAAAGACGCTGTGAGTGTTTGCATTGCACTCAGCTCCCACATCCTCTGCCACTGCTATCAGCCATAAAACAATAATTCAGGCCAGGGCGACGTGTAATGTTACCGCATTAAAACCTTTGTTATATTTGAGGCTTGCCGTATGTTTTTGATTCAACCTCTCAAAGACGCTACGAGTGTTTGCATTGCACTCAGCTCCCACAACCTCTGCCACTGCTATCAGTCATAAAACAATAATTAAGGCCAGAGCATCATGTGATGTTACAGCATTAAAACCTTAAGGTGCTGCCTCTGGTCTGGTGTCAGCGGGGACCTGTATGTGTTGAAGAGAAGGTGACACATTTAGATGACGAGATGACATCTGTACCCACCGAGGCATACAGCCGCCCTTTATCGTTCATGGCCAGATATCTGCTGGAGAAAAGCCCTTTTATGGCCACGACACCCACGTCCACCGCCGTGATCTCCATGATGCCTGCAATACAGAGAAATATACAACAGTGAGATGACATACCAGCTTTATAGCCTGTGTTCTGTGACTCCGGGGATGTTTTAAGAAGATTCATTAGGATTCTAAAGTCTTTCAGAGATGTATTGATCGCTCCACCGACAACACTCGGAAATCAATTCTAAAACCTGACAAGCTAATTTATGATAAAACAAAACAACACATTTTGTCATACTTCCAAGAAAGGAATTAATTTCTGGTTGTGTTTACTGCCTCCTCCTCCTATTATTATTATTATTATTATTATTATTATTATTGGCTTTTTGAATCAGTGCTTGATCAGTCAGGGGCCCAGTGCACGCTGCACACGCACGGCTCTAATGGACAGCACCTTTGTCCCGCCTGGATCTTAACACTGTGTCTGATAGGCTACACTTCCAATAGAGATTAACCTGTGACATGATTTCACACGCACACACACACACACGCACGCGCAGGCTACCTATCACGGACGCGCTCCGCTGAAGTAACTGACAGTGAAACTCTGATAGATTCATCTTGTCAGAGTTTACTAATGACACAAACAAATAAATAACATCCAAATATTATGCGTACTACACATTTTTAATACATTCAAAGCTATATTAATAAACTTAATGTCTCATTTTATTCCACAAATCTGCAATTTAAAAAAAAAAACAGATTTCTTTAAACAAATAATAAAACATAAAACATAAAACATCTGTAATAAAATGGATCACGTGTCACATGGACCTCTATATTTTAATATATCTGTGTAGGTGAACTTGTCTGTGCGTAAAAGTTGAGTGCCTACTCACTGAACGGGTCGTTCTCCTCCAGTGATCCATCTATCTTCCCGTTAGGATGGATCTGTAGATGGTATTTGGTAGCGCAGTAGAGTTTCCTTCGTCTCGGTGCTCCTCCGAGGTGTTCATAGACTCCTCCGCGGCCCCCGGCGTCCCTCCGCGGCCGGGGGTCGCAGGCCTGGCCCTGTGCGCAGCGGGCCCCGCGGGGACTAACGGGATCCACCAGCAGGCTCAGCAACAACACCAGCACATGGATCATCAGCATTGTGGCATGGCCGTGGAGCGACGATAGTGGTGGAAAAAAAACGTTAAAAACCTCCTGTCCGGCTCTCGGGGGTCCCATTAAAGAGTGGGGGCCCCGGCGTTGGAGAGCTCCATCCGAGCCGCGAGAAGACGCTCCGCTGACGGACAGACAGACAGACAGCTCCACCAGCCGCCCACCGCTCCTCTCCTCTCTGCTGCTGCTGCTGCTGAAAACCCCCCTCCTCCTGCGGGTCTGACTGAGAGCCTCTGCTCCGGCTGGAGCGCAGATATAAAAGAAGCTTGTGGCGACAATAGGCTGAACTCCGACCAATTGATACAAAGGAAAGGGGGGAGGCAAAAGGTATCGGCTCTGTGTGAAGTGAGAGACTGCGGCGTGGATAAAATTACACAGTGGCTGAGTGCGGAACAGCTCTCTCCTCTGAACTCCTCTTCTGAAATATCCTGAAAGAGCAATTAGACATCCCAAATTATACAGGCGGGCTGAGCCTGCAGGCAGGCTCTGCAACAGGTGAGGAACAGGACTGTCCTTTAAAAAACACTTAACTTATTACAACTTTGTCAACTGAATTCAGACTTTTAGGCCTCTCCCCTCTCATCCCTTACACTGGAAGATTTCCATTTGGCCACGGTGGGACACAACTTTACCTTCCAAATCTTAAGAAGCATTGTGAATGTTCAGAACTTCGTCTTTTGGGTGGTCCGCATCTACCTGAAGTATACATTTGTCAGGTGCTTGCCAAGCTACAGTGAACAGTGTCCCAGACTTTTTCATCAGGAGAGGCTGAGGTCATTACTTCTGTAATATGTCTTGAATGGGAGCTCCTCGCTGGCAGCACAGTCCTGCAGAGATCCAGAGTTCTTCCCAAGGTGGTGACCGGCCTCCACTGCGGGTTAACTTGGGAATCAAACGTCTTCGCTCAGCAGTTTAAAGTCTCTTCTTCTAAAGTATTTAGATGCCCCTTCCTCCTCCTGACCTGTAAGCATTGCCCCGCTGACGCTGAGGGGTCGTTTTCTGTTCAAGTTAAGACAGAAAGACAAATGAATGAGGTCTCTCTCCATGTGCTCCTCACGCCACCAGAACCCTCTCTGCCTGTGCCTTAATTCTTCATCCTCCACCCGAGCAATGGATTTTTGTCCCAGACTTTTTTCCCATCCCTAATGCCCCGGCTCTGGCTAGGCAGCAGCCGGTGGGCGGAAGAGCAGCAGGCTAAATGACTACTGCCTAAATTGCTTCCATCTTGGTCGCATTATGGTTTGCATTCTGGTAATTAGCACCATCATCTACAAATCTCTCTGCCCTTTGGCGCTGCTCCACCGCTGCTACGAGGGCCTCTTGCCTGAGAATCCCCCAGAGAGACGACGGTTAATTTGTCTTCCCCTCCCATACATCACCGGCTAGCTGCCTCTGTCACTTTATTTACCCCCGATGATCAGAAAAAAGGCAGCTCTCTTTTTAATTACAAATGTGTGCGCGTGTATGTATGCGCTCAGAGACCCCTCGCGAGTCAGACAACACACCGAAACATCAGCCCGGGCCGTGTGTGTATCGGCGGTCGTTCTGGTGGCCGTTTCTAAGTGAGACGCTCTTGATGTGGTTAAATGCTGGAAGAGGGTGGAACCTCAGATGTGGCTTGCTGTTTCTCTCAGAAACTATTTTAATTACGCTCCCCTCCGCGCCGCCCACAAAGCGTCCCAGCAATAAGCAGGGCAAACGCTCTCAATTTGTGAGGCGCTCGCGCACACACACTCACATCTTCCTCTACACATTAGGATACGTTTGTTGTTTGTCATTTTTGAAGATGCCAGTGAAACAGAGCTAAATCCAAACTTCAGGCCTCATTTAGATCTTAACATGGAGATGCATTTGAGCAGGATCACTAGGGGTTAGCCCCATTTGTGACCTCAGAACCACGTAGTTCAGGAGTCCTTAGTGGAAAAGTCCAATCCTTATATGTTCAGCGGTGGGTTGCATCTTCTTTCCATGCTCTCACAGATGTGCTGGACACGATCATCAAACGCATCTCGAGAGATCACTTGTATTAGATTCCCTGCTCACTTCAACCACAGCTAAACCAAAAAAAAAAAAGTGTTCTCAGCCATGGAGTGAGAGAGGAGGCTCGCAGCAGCAGCCGTTTGATGCCTCGGCTCGGGGTACAGACTTCAGAACCTTGTCCGACTTATTTGGCAGAGGCAAATCAACTGTGTTTCCGAGCTTTGTTCTGCTATCTACACAATACAGAGTTGACTAATTGGTCCTTCAATGTGGCCGGGGAGCCATTCGAGTTCACATTACACTGCACACTCGCATTCCTGACCGCCTCCACGACGTGGCCGGAGCGATCGGATCCCAGCGCGTCCAACGATGCATTTTAGGACGTATTCACACCTGTGTTTAGAAGAAATGTAAGAGAAAAAGCTCAGCCAATTCTCGATTATTTACCCAACTGAAATATTTCCATCCTTTTGCCATCGTCCACTTGACAAATGAATCCAAACCCAGCCACATGAAGTGCTCTGAGACAAAACCCAAAAGCATACATTTTAACTTTCCCTTTTTTCTCTCCGTCAGGCATGAATGAAAGAAAGAATTGCAGGGCTCCTTTTTTAATTGACCTCCCCAAAATCCCCCCCCCCCACCACCACCACCCCAAAAAACCCTCTTGGCACAAAAGGGTTTCTTTTCTGCAATAATACAAAGGTTATTAGCCAGGTTCTTTTCTTGCCCCCCCCCCCCCACCACTACCACCCTTTAGCTGAGGAAAAAGGAGGTACCAGTAATCCAGAGCAAATCAAAATGACCTTTGAACCCTTTCTGCTGTACTTTTTCTCATGGACAGATTTCTTTGGTGAGGCGGTGATCAGAGGGCTGAAACCAGCCGCTGCCTCTCGTCTCCTGACAAATCGCTGCTGAGCCTCTTTTGTCCCCATGACTTTGATCTCACCTGCTTGTCAGGCGCTTCAGAAAGAAGTCTAGTACAGTTCCAGCACACAGCAAACAAATTGGCAACTATTTTATTCTGCCCTCCCTCTTTCTCCCTCTCTCTTTTATTCCTGCGCAGCCCAGTTCAGTCTTTAATATTGGCATGTTGGTTAGGTTAATGGTGTTTCCAGAGCTTAGAAGTAGTTTAGAATAATTCAGGTGGACAATATCATTAAAACAATCATTTTCATCTCTGGTGGAGAAGAGCCTCAGCAGCATTTAACAATGGCAACAACAAAGACACAGCTAAAAGAAAAAGAAAATCACACTGGTGTAAAAAGGAAATGTAGAAATTCATTTGACTTCAAGTTTAGATTTCATTTTTTTTTGGATGAACAAAAATAGGCTTGACTACGTGGCTTGCCCTAAACCAGGGGTCTGCAACCTGCAGCTCTTCAGCTCCTCTCCAGTGGCTCCCTGTGGGTTTATAAAAATGTAAATGAATAACTGTTCTTTGTTTACATTTTCATTTTTATGTATCATTGTTGTAGGTCTATGGTACGACGGTACGACGGAGTATTAGGGCCACATTGAGGGAAAGAAAGTAAATCTAAGATTTCAAGAATAAAGTCATATTATGAGAATTAAGTCAGAAGTTTACAAGAAAAGAAAGTCGGAATATTATGAGAATAATGTCATAATATTATAAAGTAGTAATTTTACGTGCTATTTTCTTTTTTTCTCGTAAAGTTATGACTTTATCCTCGTAATATTCCTACTTTTCTCGTTAAGTTATGACTTTATTTTCACAATATTACGACTTTTTTTCTCCTAAAGTTAGGACTTTTTTCTCGTATTATGACTTTTTTTCTCGTACAATTATGACTTTATTCTCTTAATATTATGCCTTTTTTCTCGTAAAGTTGTGACTTTTTTGCTCGTAATATTATGACTTTTTTTCTTTTTAAGTTATGACTTAATTCTCTTAATGTTCCGACTTTTTTTCTCGCAAAGTTATGACTTTATTCTGTAAATCTCATATTTTTTTTCCCTCAATTTGCACTTGGTCCCTCACTGCATTAGACTTATATACTATATACTTAGACTATAAACTGTGTTACCTTCATTACAATGATCAAATGTTTCGCTGCTCCAGACAGATTTTAGTTTTTTTTTGTTTTTGCCTAAAATGGCTCTTTTGATAGTAAAGGTTGCTGACCCCTGCCTTAGTCCTACTTTGTCAATGAAGGATCTGAGTATCATACAGACAGTTTCTTATGTAAAGTCTCTCTTTTTCCAGGTAAAAAGAACAGAAAGTCAAATAGAAACTCTCTTTTTATGTCCAGGGGAGGAAGACACACACAACACTTTGCACGACAAGACAACCAACACAAGACTTTCAACCAGGAGACCACTGTTGGTGTCTCGTTTGAAACAAAAGTAACGCTGACTTATTTTGTCACATCAGTTGTTAATCATGTGCCTCATCATTATTGTCAGCCCGGTGAGTCACTAGTCAGTGAAGTCAACGTCAACCAAGAGCGTTTCTTAACCCTATCTAAGTGATTGTGTTTCCTAAACCTAACTTCTGGTGAAGTTTATTTTGAAAGGGCACTATGCGTGTAACAAGCGTATTTTGAAACGCCGTCCCTGACACGTAGAAAAGTAAAGCAAGAGGAGTACCCTGTGAATCGGCCTCCGATGCCGAGGGGCACTGACCAAGCGACGGTATTTACAACACATTCTCACTCCCAACTCGTAAAATACCATTAATCAGCATGAAGCCCTTTTTCAATCGTGTGAAAGTTAAATGCAGTTATAGAGAAACGTATAGGCATAGTTTGCTTTGTTAGGTATAGTTGGCTAGTACCAGCTAAAGTTAGTAGCCATCCCTCAATCCGGTTGTTTAGCCTTCTGGCTTGCTGACTAGCTGTGACTTGTGATAGCATAACATCCTATTTAATATTGGTAAAGCAGAGCTGTGTGAATCTTCGGGCTGTGAGCCACCACAATCACAGGTTATAGTCAATAACAAAACACTGAATTCCATTTGATATCTCCAGGTCAAGATGCAGAGGAAAATCTCATAATTCTTTAAAAATAAAAGTCAGAAAGCCCCAGCCCTGTCCTCAGTCAGGAGGTTAAGAGAGGCTGGTTATCTTAGCTGAGATTTATGGGCTATTTTTCCTTCCCTGGAAACATGTAGGTAGACTTAATCTTTCATATGACCATTACAGAACAATCAAGGGATGATGATGATCAGGCAGCAAACGCTGCTTATCTCTCTCTCTGTGTGTGTGTGTGTGTGTGTGTGAGGTCTCGCTTTATTACCTCCCCCAAGGCTGAAGGCCTATAGGAAGGAGGTTATGTTTTCACCAGCGTTGGTTTGTTTGTTTGTCTGTTAGCAGGATTACTTCAAAAGTCCGTGATGGATTTGAATGAAATCTTTTGGAGGGGTGGGGTGTGGCACAATGAACAATCCATTAGATTTTGGAATGTTATGCATCGTTGGAAAGTTTATTTACCTTCACAATGATGTCCAACTTGTAAGGATCATGCATTTGTGGGATGATTTTTTCCCAGTATATATTCCAATACTGTGCATATATCACAAAGTAGGATTTGGGTTTTTTTTCAGGCGCTCAGAGCGGACTGGAGACACCGACCCCGGTATCGAGGTCTTGACTTTGGTGACCTCCTAGCTGGCTACTGTCATGCCCATTAGCAGAAAAAAAAGTCATCAGCAGTCGTTGCGTGTAGCCGAAACCGAGAGAAGCTGCACAGAAAGCTACAGGGGCTGGAAGAAAATGGAGCGGCAGCTGGGTCGTCTCTTGTTGCATTTCATTTGCACTAAGTTTTGGATAATTCTATGGGCAGTTTTCGCTCTTGTGGATTTCCGACCAGCCACAACTTTCCATAGAATTATCCAAAACTTGGGTGGCAGCTGGGGTGGCTGTATTAGTGTTAAAACTGTCAAAAAAAATTCTGCTCGTGCCCTCTGAGCGCTCACATAAAAAAGGCCTCTCCATCTCAAAGTCCCAGGCTGAATTTCAGTCCCAGTCTGCCCCCCCTTCCTCACCTGACACTCTTTCATGAAGGTCATCAAGGAATGAAAATAGGTGCTCAGTAGTGTTCCATAGGTTAATCTGCGGGTCAGGTAGGCCTCTCTGTTCAGCTTGTGCCATCCTCCACGTGTATTATTATTTATGCTGAGATCAGCTGTACGTAGCAGAGCATCGTAAAACACTTCATTCAAACAGTACAGAAACAAAATAAAGCTCACCTAAACCGTCATCGTTACTCTTTCCAACAATCACCAAGTGTGCTTTGGTCCAACTCAACTGGAATTTCACGAGTTTAATGTGAAAAAACCTACAGCTCTCACACTGGTGCAGGTTAACTGAAGTGAACTGGCAACGATTGCTTTCATCAACCATGGCTCAGTGATATTGGCGATAACACTGTGACGTATTTGAAAAGAAGCAACAGATTTTTCCGTCACATGCATTTGGCACATTATGTCAAAGGATTCCCTTTATGAGGATACAGGGCAGAGAGACAAACAGCAGGGCTTGTCTTTGTCTCCTGTGTATTCATTGTGGTATAAATTGATTGTCATGCAGAAAAGAGGAAATGAGAGTGACCAGACAAATGCTGAAAGAGCTGGAGAAGATGGATGAAAAATAACAATCTGTAATGTTTTTCTCCCCTTTCTCTTTCTTACACGCTTTCTCTTTCTCGCTACTCTCTCTCTCTCTCGTTCTCGCACTGTCACTCTTTGTCTCTCTTTCACTCGCTCTCCCTCTGTAACCAGATAGGTCTGTCTTATACTCCTACAGCTCTTTGATTGTTAGCTGCAGGTTTCAGATGCCTGCAGAGTGGCTGCACCTTCCAACAGGCAAATGATTGTGGAAGGATGAAACTCTAGAGGCCATCAATGGCTGTGATCACACACACACACACACACACACACACACACACACACACACACACACACACACACACACACGCTCAGTACCATAGAAATAGAATAGGGGTAGAGCGGACACTGAAATGTTTTTCGTGGTAATTTTTCAAAAAGAAATGGTGATTGTTGTTAGTTGTAATGTTGACAACACACGCCTGTAAAACATGGCCGCAGATCGATGTGAACAGAGCGGACACAGCTATGAAGAAGGATGGCTGGCTAGTTAGCAAGGTAGCTTGTCCTTCGGGGGCAGGGAGTGAGGCAGCGGGACCCAGCGGCTCAGCTACTTTTCTGTAACCAAGCAAACTAGCTTGCTAATTCCACGATGCTTTAAAGGTCCCATATTGTGCTCATTTTCAGGTTCATGCTTGTATTTTGTGTTTCTACTAGAACATGTTTACATGCTGTAATGTTAAAAAAACAACTTTATTTTCCTCATACTGTCTGCCTGAATATACCTGTATTCACCCTCTGTCTGAAAAGCTCCGTTTTAGTGCATTTCAACAGAATTGTGTTGCTAGGCAACAGTTTGGGTCCATGTTTTACTTCCTGTCAGCTGATGTCATTAACATACACTGCAACAGGAAATAAACTGGGATACATTTAGAATGTTTACGTTCAAAACCGTGTAATGGTCTAAATATTGTATATTTGTGACATCAAAAATGGACAGAAATCCTAACGGCTTGTTTCAAACGCACAATTTATGAATACAGGCTGTGTGTGTTTCTCCGTATATTGAGCGTTTTGATAGTTTAACAGTATTTTTATAGCATTTAAACCTGCTGTATAATATAAAAGACCTGAAAATCTCACTTTTTACAATATGGGACCTTTAATGCTACACTGGTTACAGACAATGAGCCAAACAAAGTTCCCACTCATCTGGTGATAGCAATGTGCTTTCCTATGCTGTGATAAGTGTATGGGGCTGAAGCATTCAGTTGTTATAATTTACTCATTTACTCTGGCTCTCTATGCTTCGTAACGTACATCGTACTACTCCATTGCAAAACCTCACTTCAGTGAGTCTGCGACTTGCTATAAGTCAATTTAATTTATGCATAAAGTTAGCCCATTACAACGGTCGCAATAGAGTGCTGCAGGAATGAGTCCTAAAACCCGGAAATGAGTTAGCATTTTTGCATTTCCGGATACCCCGTCTCGAAGTCAACGGGTTTGAATTATTCTCTATTTAGATGCCTGCATTTTGACAGGCTGTTGTGTTACGAGGACTATCTTCCATTCAAACACATTACGTTTTTTATCGAGCTTTACATTGGCTTACATTAAAAATTATATTCAGGACTACACTCAAAATGAAAACTCAAACTTTTTTCAGACTATTGGGGTTTCGGAATAATGGTCCGTCGGAACAATGGCACGGCACCTTTGTCAAACCCCTTGGTGTCACCTTACGTTTGCAGTAAACATGTGCTTCCATCCATTATCTGTAACCGCTTATCCTATTCAGGGTCGTGGGGGGGCTGGAGCCGATCCCAACTGACATTGGGTGATGGCCGGGTACACCCTGGACAGGTCTCCAGACTATCACAGGGCTGACACATAGAGACAGACAACCATTCACACTCACATTCACATCTACGAGTCAACAATGAACCTAACCTGCATGTCTTTGGACTGTGGGAGGAAACCTGAGCACCCGGAGTAAACCCACGCTAACATGGGGAGAACCCAGAACCCTGTTGCTGTGAGGCGACAGTGCTAACCACTGCACCACCATGCCGCCCAAAGCATGCGATTAATGTTGTGAATTCAACAAAAAGCAAAAGGCAACAAAACCACTAAGTCAGGTTAAGGTAAAAAAAAACATCATGGTTGGGCTAAAAATTTCTACGTTTGTACAGTGAAAATGAAACTCAATGTTCAAACCGTATGTACGTACAAACACGGGGAAAAACTAACAGCTGATTGTAAAGTGAAAGTGAAACTTAACGCACGGGTCACGAACCGCGGTCTCCTGGAAAGCCTTGTGTTTGTTGGACCCATCCTCCTCTCCTCTCCGCTCTTTAAACTACGTCACCACACTCCTGTCACACTTTCTCAGAGCATTTTAAAATAGTATAATGAGTTTTTATGTATGTTTGATGCTCCCTTCTCAGATTGTTAGTTTTAGAGATTAATAGTTTTTGGAATCCTGAAGACGGAAAACTCTCAAGTAAGAGCAGACATTTCTTCTTTCTTGTATCGTTTGTTCATAAACATTTTTATTAATCATGCAAGTTATTTATATGGCAAACATCTGCTGCTTCCAGCCTGAATATCTTTGGGTTTTGAATTGTTTGTCTGACAAAACACACAATTTGAATAGTTTTGCTACTTTCTGATATTTTATTGATTACTAAATGATTAATTGAAAAATAGTTGAGAGATTAATCAATAATGGAAATAATGATTGCTTTAATCATGTTGTCTGCAGTATATTAGTTGCATTATTTTCTTACATTCTTGGAACCGGTGCACTCACAGTTGATGCTAACACATAGAAATGCTCTAATACAACCCGCGTCTCTCTTTTCCTCGGTATGTACCAAACAGTGGGAGCGTGTGATGAATGGGTGGATGCTCCCTCCAGCTGACGGTGATGAAGCAGCTGCTATAAGGAGCTCATTTTAAACTGAATGTTGTCTTATTTTCCTTGGACTGTTGAGGACAAACCCTGGCTGCTCCACAGGGGGCGCTGCATGAAAAAGCTTCTGTGAGTGGAAGATGGATGAGGTGGTTTTACCCAAATTCTTCACTTGAGAGAGATTCAAGCCTCCATTCGAGGTCAGTGTAAATGAATTAGATGCAGCATAGATTGCGCCGCACGTTGGAGAGCAACAGGACTGAATGACCTGAGGAATATAGTCAGAGTACAGGGAGTGTTTTCCACCAGGTTCACTTGAGAGGTCGGAGTGAGGCCGCTATCACTCAGTGAGCTAGTTCTCCAGATGACAGACGTCTGTCTTGAAGGCCCTCGAGGGAGCGACGTGTTTGCTGTTGTCTTTCAGCTGACATGCTGCAGCTATGTTAATGCCTCTCTATGTTAATGCCTCTGTGCCGTCTCTCTCCGAGCAGTTTGACAGCTTCTTTTTCTCCGGATATGTGAGCTTTTATTTTCGCAGTGAGCACACATTGTTACTCTTGTCAAGTTTGGAGGCTACAGTGTCGCACTTGATTTGCTCGGGCTAAAGTGAATTTGTGAGAATGATTGTCCGTGGCATGCAAGAGTTTGCCGTGAGTCAAGTTTGATCACCTGCAGCCTGAGTAGATAAAGTGCTGGTAACGGCACACAGTAGCCGCTGCTTTACAGAACAATGCAACCATTTAAAGCCAACTTCCTGATATGTGATGTTGGCTAAACTAGCTAGCATTAGCTCAAAGTGAAGTACTACTTCTACTCCACTACATCCCACAGACAAATGTTGTAGCTACTTTTTACTCCACTCCATTTATCTGACAGCTCTACTCGTTACTTTTCAGATTAACAAGTAATATATATATATATAAACTGGGAAAAAAAAGTTTGGAAACTGAGAATACACTGTTTACCATTGGCAGAGCATTTTGGCAAATTTTTCTTGGGCGCTACCCACATAATCAGCTGTGCTGCTCATCCCACAAATGCATGTTCCTTACAAGTTGGACATCATTGTAGAGGTAAATAAGCAGGCTTTCCAACGATGTAAAATACAATGCCAATTAGCATTGTAACAACAGAGAAATAATCCACCAAACACAAGTTTCCAAACTTTTTTTCCCCAGTTTATATACTGTACACACCCATCAGCCATAACATTAAGACCACTGACAGGTGAAGTGAATAACATGGATTATCTTGTTACAATGGCACCTGGTAGTGGGGGGGTTATATGGTTATATTAGACAGCAAGTGAACATTTTGAACTTTGAACTTTGTGTTGGAAGCAGAAAAAATAGGCCAGTGAAAGGATGTGAGCGACTTTGATGAGGGCCAAATAGTGCTGTCTAGACGACTGGGTCAGAGCATCTCCAGAACTGCAGCTCTTGTGGGATGTTCCCAGTCTGCAGTGGTCAGGACCTACCAAAAGTGGTCCAAGGAAGGAAAACCAGTGAACAGGCGACAGGGTCAGACCCGAGGCTCATTGATGCACATCATGATAACGTTATAAAATGCCCAATTGTAATTTTTACTGAAGAGCTTGAACACATCATAATGTTGTATAATGTTAGCTGTTAGCTCTGTTATTTAGCCAAGCGAGAACGTGCTTCCCACCAGCTGCTAACAGCTAATATTAACTCGCTCTCCGGCTGATTTCAACAGGGATTCGTTGTTCAATTCAATCTGCACACCGTCGATTAACGGCACTGTAAAAAACCCATGCCTCCGCAGTTGGTATGGCCGAAGCCTCGATGCATCGATCATTGTTAGTAATTGAGTACCTTGAGTAAATTTAACTTCCTAACCAGTACCGTGACTTTATGAATTGAAAATGTAAAACAACAACTGATAATCAAATCCCCCAAAACCCCCAATCCATTAGGCTTTAATGTTGAATACAATGACACATGATACATTACAGAAATTCAATTTTAATTTCATAATAACAATGTTCTGTCAACTGACTGAGCAACTCAACTCTCCTTAAATACGTGTAAGGCTAGAAAGGTGGGAACAATTGATTTCGAGGCATGTACCCATCTGACATGTGAACGAGTGTATTGTTGAGCAGATGCTGTAATTCTCTCTTTGTCTTTCTCTTTCCTCTCTTTATGTTTGTCTCTTCGTATTATTTCTCATCGCCTTTATCTCTCCCTCTCTCTCTTTGTCTCTCTCTCCCCCCCCCACACACACACACACACACACAGAGACACACACACTTGCAGAGACCCAGAGGAAGCAATAACAATCAAATTCCTCCCTCCCCAGTTGTCCCTGACCCCTCCTCCCCTACCTCCACCACCACCACCTTTTACCCATCCCTCCTCTCATTTCTGTCCATCTAATTTTATGAGTGTCTGGGGAGTTTGTTTGTGTTTGTGTGTGTGTGTGCTTTTTGTGCGTATCGCAGGATGTGGTGTGTATGTCTGCGTGAGGGCGCGCACGTGTGTGTGTGTGTGTGTGTGTGTGTGTGTGTGCGTGTGTGTGTTTGTGTAACTCTAGCGGAAAATGGCTGCCTGTCACATTAGTGGTTGGATGGGCTAAAAAATCACTTCAGTAATCACATTTAGACGCCAGGCCCGGTCATGTTAACCTCTTTATTTAGAGGTATGGATGGATTTTAGGATGGCTGCAGAGATGGAGAGATGGAAAGAGGAGGAGAGGCAGAGGCCAGCTGCTGTCCCTATTACATGTATGATTAATTTCACTCTTTCTTAACTATTTCTATATAAACTCGGGAAAAAAAGTTTGGAAATTTGTGTTTGGTGGATTATTTCTCTGTTATTACAATGCAAATGGGCATTGTATTTTGCATTGTTTGAAAGCCTGTTTATTTACCTTCACAATGATGTCCAACTTTTAAGGACCATGTATTTGTCGGATGAGCAGCACAGCTGATTATATGGGTAGCATATAATTGCTAAAATTCTCTGCCAAACAGTGTGTTCTCCTGTTGGTATTGACTCTTGTTGTGAGTTGTTTGGTGGATTGGATGATTGAACTCTCTATCAGTAACAAGGAACAACAAGACATACATAGGACATCATTGTGAAGGTCAATAAACAGGCTTTCCAACGATGTAAAATACAATGCACCTTAGCATTGTAACAATAGAGAAATAATTGTATGTTATTACTTTATTTTTAGCTTTAAAGGTATAATCACAACTGAAGTTTGTGTTTTTTACATTTGGTTCATTTAGGTATGTTGTAGGACCTGCTTTCACTTCTTCCTTTCAGTAGATTTCTGGCAGTGTAAGTCTCAACATCAGACTATTGTAGCCACTCACTATGATGTGCCTGTGATCTTCAAAAAGTAATGAGAATAATAATGAGATGATGGCGGACAAAACACCACATGAACAATTAAACATCCATCCAGTCAGTTAAAAAAAAAAAAAAGCTGAACAAAACACAGAATGGCTTGTCACTCAAAGGAGAATAGCTGGTCCACCTTAAACGTCAGCCCACCTTGTGTGCACCTGAGCCGGAGTTGTTGCTAACTTCAGGGCTAACCCCCTTAAATTTGATCAGTAGGTGGATGGCAAAGTAAGACATAGGAGCTTGGCTTGAGTCTAGTCACGGGTCTTGAGGAGTTGTAGCATTTATTCACCGACAAATAAACTGTTCACACACTGCACTGCTACGTATACAGCTATAACGTTACTGATAACTTCATACCCATCATCAGACACACGCTCTCTCTCTCTCTCTCGGCTGGCCACTCGCTAATGCTACACCGGGCTTGCAATACAGTGGAAAAAAAATGTGACAGAGTATGCCAGGTAGAAACACTGCTGACAACCTCACAGCTAAACTAACAACATTGTGGCTGCTAACTCTACCGGACGGGTGAACTGCAGGGGACTCAGTTTGTTGCAGCTGGGCGGCACTTAAACTACAGCAGCCCTGAAATCAATACGCTAATCTTGTTCTTTAACGTCACATTGTCATAAAATGATATTGGGTGTGGTTTTATCAGTAGGGTGACCTGTACGAGTACATGAGCACAGCATCGGACCTGATACCCGATACTGTCATCAGTATTGGTGCATCCACAATCACAATCGCACCACAACCCAACTGTCCACCAGATGATAGCTTGTCAGTGTCACGTTTTGCCTCCCGTAGATGTGAATATTACATGCCTATGATAATGGGCAATACCAGCAGGGGGCAACAAAGCCACTCACTTTGGTTTAGGCACCAAAACCTCTTAGTTGGTTAAGGGAAAACATCATGGTTGGGCTTGAAATAAGTACGTAAACTAAGTAAAACACGTCCGGCAACAATGTAAAGTCAGGACGGAAAACACGTGACGAACATCACATGACGACTGTCACTATAAAACACGGGACAAACATCACGTGACAACGTCACTACAAAACATGTGACAAACATCACTAACGTAACTTGCAAAACGAAACACCAGTCTCAAACACGGGTCTCCCGCTTGAAAGTCCTGTGTTTGTTTGACCCATACACCTCCCCACCAACCTACTATAAGTGGTCTTTCTGACTTTATATACAATGTAGGTTGGTCTAAAGTTACATATCTGTTATTATACAACTCGTGACAATCACTACAAAACACTGCACCTTCATGCAGGCGTGTAATATTCACGTCTCTGCGACACATAACGTGACACTGACACGCTTTCTTCTAGTGGACCGGCGGGTCTACAGTATTACACGCTTTGCTGTGAGACTGGGCTACACACCAACATGCAATTTAGAGTTGTCCAGTTCACCTAACCTGCATGTCTTTGGACTGTGGGAGGAAATGGACGCAGGCATGGGGAAAACATGGAACCTCATTTCTGTGAACAGAGGAAACAGATTAATCCATGAAACGCAAATGCCATATTAAGTGGGAGGCAGGTATAAAATTTCATGATGTGCGTTTAGAGAAGAGCAACTGAAGCTGGTGGATGATGTAAGCGTCTGTAATGAAGGAGAAGTCCAGTGATATTTATTTATTTATTTATTTTTTATTGCCAACAAAATACCAAATCCAATAATGATTTGATCCTACTAACAAGTACAGTGTATGTATCCAAGTCTGATATATATACACTGTATATATATTTTCTAGTGACATTTTTTTTTTGTACAAAACTGTTAAACACACGTCAGTGAGCCACACTGTTATACTGGGAGACATGTTCCTTTATTACCATAAACACACACACACTGTAGTTTATATACACTGCTCAAAAAAATTAAGTGAACACTTAAATCACACATTAGATCTTGATGAACGAATTATTCAAGTGTAAAATCTCTACTGATGTACATTGTATAATTTGTTGAGAACAAAATGACATGACAAACTTGCGTGAATTTCATCACGGCAACTCATAATGTGACTCAATAGTGTGTATGGTGTGTATCGGCGGATGGTGCCCTGGGGCATCTCCTCCCAGACCTGGATCAGGGCATCAGTGAGCTCCTGGACAGTCTGTGGTGGCGTCGGATGCACCGATAAATAACATCCCATAGGTGCTCAGTTGGAT
>CAKAOH010041550.1:0-11815 GCA_916701665.1 Sebastiscus tertius
TCCTGTTGGTACTGACTCTTGTTTTGAGTTGGTTGGTGGATTGGATGATTGAACTCTCTATCAGTAACAAGGAACAAACAAGACATATTGGCTATTTTACACTTTATTCATTTAATCCACCATCAGGAGCCTCAGTAGAGGTGGAAGATCCATACGCAGCCACAACAGCCTGGCACCTCCTCCTCATGCTGGTCACCAACCTGGTCACACGTTGCTGTGGGATGGCGTTCCATTCCTCAACCAGGATTGGTTGCAGGTCAGCCAGCGAGGTTGTGTTGGTCACTCTAACACGTACAGCACGCCCAAGCTGGTCCCACAAGTGTTGAATTGGGTT
This sequence comes from Sebastiscus tertius, assembly GCA_916701665.1. Classification (NCBI taxonomy): domain Eukaryota; kingdom Metazoa; phylum Chordata; class Actinopteri; order Perciformes; family Sebastidae; genus Sebastiscus; species Sebastiscus tertius. The sequence goes on from CAKAOH010041550.1 coordinate 335, forward strand.
GAGGTCTGGACTCTTGGCAGGTCGTTCCATTCTCTCTACTCCCACATTGTGGAGGTAGTCTGTGATAACCCTGGCTCTGTGGGGGCGAGCGTTGTCATCTTGGAGGATGAAGTTAGGTCCCAGATTGTGGAGCTATGGGATCGCCACTGGCTGCAGAATCTCATCCCGATATCTCACTGCATTGAGATGGCCTTCAATGATGACAAGCCTTGTTTTGCCAGTGAGGGAGATGCCCCCCCCCACCATGACACTGCCCCCACCAAAAGCTGTTACTCCATCGGTGCAACAATCAGCATAGCGTTCTCCGCGTCGTCTCCATACTTTGACCCTGCCATCCTACTTTGGCAGACAGAACCTGGACTCATCACTGAACATGACATTCCCCCACATGTTCAGGTTCCATTGTCTGTGTTGTCGACACCAGCGCAAATGGGCCTGACGGTGAAGGGCAGTCATTGCAGGCTTCCTGGTAGCCTTATGAAAATACTCTGTTTACCATTGGCAGAGCATTTTGGAACATTTTTCTTGGACGCTACCTACATAATCAGCTGTGCTGCTCATCCCACAAATGCATGATCCAAACACAAGTTTCCGAAATTTCTTTTTCCAGTTTATCTATCTATCTATCTACGGAGCCTCCGTGTTATTAATTTATTATCTTCATAAAGTATAGGAGCACCGTAACCCTCGGCTACACAAGACTGAAACTAAAGCTGGCAGGAGGCTGTGTGTCTGACTGTTAAGATTAGTTTGTCATGTATCTGACTGGTAGACTGATCAGCTGATACTGATGACTGATGGAGGACAGAGGACAGGAGGAAGGACTGATACTGACTGATGAAGGACAGAGGACAGGAGGAAGGACTGATACTGACTGATGAAGGACAGAGGACAGGAGGAAGGACTGATACTGACTGATGAAGGACAGAGGACAGGAGGAAGGACTGATACTGACTGATGGAGGATAGAGGACATGAGGAAGGACTGATACTGACTGATGGAGGACAGAGGAAGGACTGATGCCATAACAAATGGATTTATAGAGCAAACAACAGCATTGTTTTGCATTTTGTGTCTTTTGAATAACAGGCTACTTTTTCAGTCATATTTTCATCATTCAAGTTTTGTTAAAATTATTGTTATAATATCGTATTATATTGGATCATGAACCCAATATGGTGTATTGTATGGTATTGTGAGCTGAGTGAATCGTCACACCCCTAGTTGGTACCAATAGATTCCTCAGGATTCACCTGATACAAAATCTAAATCACTCGTTACATTAATGCGTTAAAGAGATTAGTGGCGTTAGAACTAATTGTGCTTTGTTAAGTTAACGCGGTATTATTGCGTTAACTTTGACAGCCCGTGTATTTATTATCACTTTGTTGTTGTATACATTATAATATTTTATTTACTAAATGATATTAAGTATTTGTTAATGATTACCAAATGATTTGTAAACTTTGTTTGTAAAACATCTATAAACATTGCATACATACACAGATGGAGCAGAAAACAGTTATTAAACATTGACAAAGTATTAACTATCTATCTCAATAATGTGTAAAGATGTTTTACAGTATTTATTAACCATTTAACAAATTATTACAATCATCAGTTGAAACTTTATAACAGTCATCCAAATAATGTTTATAGACATTTACAAAACAATTATTAACCATTTACAAAGCGTTAGAAATATCGATCACTGAAATGTTTATAGATGTTTTACAAACAACTTCTGAAAGGTTTATAAATAACTTTGTAGTCATAAACAAATTCCTTTAATATAGTATATCAAATGTTATAATGTCTGCAACAACAAACTGTTAAAATAACATACATTATAGCATTACTAATTATTACCAAACATTATTAATTACTAATTGATGATTTAACATTAAAATAACTATTAACAACATTTTAATGAACTACCAATTTACCATTTATAAATGATGGTTATTATAAAGTCTTATCCAGACGTTTACTTGTTTTAGCGGTTGTTTGCCTCATGAGGACCACTGAGCAAAAGGCTCCCTCATATGTCTGTCGTACGTCTGTTTTATGAAATAATATCATCTGCAATAAACATGTCACACTAGACTATGGTATAATCAAACACTCTGACACACTCAGACAAATAAGAAGTCCTCTTCTGCTACTCAGTCCTCAATCCGTAAATATTTGAGCTTGCCAGCGACTCCAAACTAGGTTGACATTTCCATCAGTGAGGAGGGCGGGAGAATTAGGACGCATGTAAAGATCGGTTGCTCTTTCCTTGACCCCAGTCAGCTGAGGCTGCTGCGCCTACATGTGCCACACAGAGATACTCAATATTTCTCTCCACACGGTGATGGAAAGCAGAGATGGGAAACACCCAGAGGTGTAGTGGTACATAAACACAGGTGGACAGAGTATACCTAGCTCTGCCAGGGGGATTTACTGTTTACATTCTGAGAAATAGTTATACTGTGTTCATCTTCCGGTGCCAGGCTGCAGCCAGTCATTTTATCATGTTTAATGTCATTTGTGGCGTCTACTGCTCACAGGAGTCTTTTGTTCCCTGACTTTAAGGCAACATAAGTACTGCCCTAAATACACATCAAGCCTGGGAAGAAGCGCAGTCTTAAAGCTGCTTTTTTTGGCCACCTTGGGGCAGAACTCCACAGCAACCAAAATAAACACACATTTGACATATTGTGGCCTTGTAAAGTGGATATAGCAAGCTTGTTGGCAAACTATTGCTAGTTTTTAATCATCCAGCAGGCAAGGAGCAACATTAACAGTCATTTGTGGTCATGTGTCTGGTGACCTGACAAATGGAAGGGCAATATTCACTCTCCTTAGCTCTGTTTTGGTCTCCACCAACTCCTGAGAGAAATATATGTCTCTTTTTGGGAAAAAAGCTTATTTGCTTTCTTGCCAAGTATGAGATAAGGATATTGATACCACTCTCATGTTTGTATGTTTGATATGAAGCTACAGCCAGCAGCTGGTTAACGTAGCTTAGCATAAAGACTGGAAAGAGTCTTTATACATTTTGTTTTTTATACTTATTAAACAAATGAGATAAGTGTTAATTAGTGAGATTTAAAATCATTTTTAAATCTTTGGCCAGAGCTAGGCTAGCTGTTTCCCCCCATGCTCTCAGTCTCCCCTCTGCTCTTTATACTAAGCTAAGCTAACCTCCTGCTAGATGTAGCTTTACCCATATGTACAAGCAATGTTGTCTCTAGCAATTCCCCCAATTTTATAGTAGTGCAATTGGAACATTTTTTTCTGATCAATTCCCTGATCCTTCTCAACATGTCCATTCTAAATATACCATAGACTGTATACTGTATAAGAAATAGACATAGTCACCATGACGTAACCCATTGGTTTGTGAATTGGCGTTTTGAAGCCTCGAGTTCGGCATTTTGGCCATCGACATTTTGGCTTTTAGCCGTCACCATCTTGGTTTTTGGCTGTCACCATCTTGGTTTTTGGCTGTCACCATCTTGGTTTTTGGCCATCGCCATCTTGGCTTTTAGCCGTCACCATCTTGGCTTTTAGCCGTCACCATCTTGGTTTTTGGCTGTCACCATCTTGGTTTTTGGCTGTCACCATCTTGGTTTTTGGCTGTCACCATCTTGGTTTTTGGCTATCGCCATCTTGGCTTTTAGCTGTCACCATCTTGGCTTTTTGCAACCAAAAGTGTCACAAGAGGGTGGAGCTAACAATTAACTTTCATGAACTGAGAACACATTGTGAAAGGGTTAAAGTTGTAAAACGAAAACACGGGCAACTCCCAGACAGGACAACACTGAGGAAGCGACCTGTCAATCACAAGGTAGCCACGCCCTAAAGCATCCCCTGCTTTATGGTCTATGTGACTCTAAATGGGACCATAATGTACTAAATGAACATCATGCTGTATTGAAGAAGACTTGAAACTAGAGATTGAGACCATAAACTCATGTTTACAATGTTTACTGAGGTAATAAATCAAGAGAGAAGTAGGCTCATTTTCTCAGAGACTTCTATAGAACCAGAGGAGTCACCCCCTGCTGGCTGTTAGAAAGAATGCAAGTTTAAGGCTCTTCCCTATTGGCTTCACTTTTCAGAACCGGCGGTTGCCGTCTGAAAAATACATATTTTTTCTACATCTATGATGACCTTTAAACTCCTCACGCCTGATTGATTTGAATGTAGTGAACCCAGGGAGCACATTTCACTGCTGCTCCCTTGGGTCAAACAGGACATGTTTAACGGGCTCCCAAACTTTAGAAGTCACACCAGCTATGCCTGTGTAACCTGTAACATAACTTTGCTGGAATTGCCTCTATATGAATGAACAAAGCACATACTGTATGTTAATTTAATTCTTTATCGTCTGTCTTTTCTTTTTAAACAAAACATTACAGTAATACCAAGAGTGAGAGCAGATCAAAGAGTCAATGCCTTCAAAGGAATGTCTTCTGGTAAATGGACTTGCATTTATATAGCTCCTTTCTAGTCTTCCGACCACTCAAAGCTCTTTACACTACATGTCAGCATTCACCCATTCACACACACATTCACACACTGATGGCAGAGGCTACTAAGGTGCCAACTTTGCCCATCAGGATCTAATCTAAATACTCCTTCACACACCGATGGCTGGGCCTTCAAGAGCAATTTGGGGTTAAGTGTCTTGCTCAAGGACACATCGACATGTGACCCGGAGCAGCCGGGGATTGAACCACCGACCTTCCGATTGGTGGACAACCTGCTCTACCCGCCACAGCCGCCCATACTGTAGGTCCCGTACATTCAGGAGTGTGATCTCCACAATGTGGTTGTACTGTTTGTCATGCCTTGTTTATGCTGGCCACCAGAGACAAAATAATTAGCATGACCAGCGATTACTCTGAGCCCACATTAACCCACAGCGTTTCTGTAAACCACATCCCATCAGATCCATCCTGTTGAAATTAGAAGTGCTCCCCTAGAAGGTTTTCTTCACGCCTTTATAGACAAACAGACCAAATAATCAACAAACCACACTGTGATCATTCAAGTACTCAGTGGGGAAATAAGCCTCCCGCTCTGGGCTGCGGTTCAGCTCGGCTCCGCTTCATCCCTGTGTCAACACGCATGTTTGATTTGCTGAGAGATGCTGAGAAAGAGAGACATCATGGCAGATAACAAGTGAGAGATGGATAGAGAGTGAGACAAATAGAGAGACAGAGGGGCTGTTAATTAGAGGATGTGACGTGTCCTCTGGATGTTGTGGTGGGCGGTGAAACTTCAACATCTAGAGGGGGCTAATCCTCAGACAGCAGTGGTGACGGAGGGAAGAAACCAGTGTCATCTCCCTTAGATGAGTGATAGCTGTGGGAGGGGAGGAGGAAAGAAAAGAGTGAGAGAGGGAGGAGGTGGAGATGGAAGGTGGTGTGGCACATGGCCTGTTACCATGGCAATGAGTCCCATGTCGACCTGCAGAACATAAATTAATTCCAGTTTTTCTTACGGCTTGACATGGAAATTCCTCTCCTCCTCTCTCTGCAGCTCCTCTCTCTCTGTTGCTCAACTTTGTCATTCTGGACCTCTCGCCCGCTTTTGTGAGGCGGATTTACAACGCCTTTGAGATCTGCTGTTTACTGTATGCTGACAGCAAGATAACGCTTAGTCATAGCCACTTCTATTCATACTGCTGTAACTTATGCTCATAGACGCAAAGTAGGATCCCGTGCTGCTGAAAGACACTCGTTCTGGCTGGGTTCAAAACGGGCTGACACCATTTCCGTTGCATAATGCGCCCGCCGTGATGTTGGTGGCTGTGATTTATGTGAAAAATTGATGCTGATGTTCAGGAGATGAAAGACCTCTGCAGGTGGCGAGGAACAGAGGAGGAGAAAAGAGGGACAGAAAGGCAGACCAGCACACCAAATTGGAGAAAGACAATTCCTTCAGTCGTAGCTTTCATGACTTACAGAACAGTGAACAAAACAAACATACAATTTCTCATTTCTATGTGATAAATGTCATTTTATTGCTAATTTTTAACAAAAATGACGTCATCTGGTTGTACAGACCAGCTTGAAATATCAGCACCGGCTGAGTTAACAATAAACACTTGTGAACCCCCGCGATGCCATTCACTAGTGTCAAGTCATGTGACATTACTCCCGTCTCATTGTTTCCTTTGGGAAATGCTCATCCATCTAGCCTCTCAATCAGTGATTCTCAAAGCGGGGTCCGGGGACCCCCAGGGGTCTATGATCAGGGGTAGGACTGGGACGATACACCTACAGTATCTCCCAATCCCATACAATCACCATACTTGGGTGCCGATTCGATGTATTGCAATTCAATATTACAAGTTATTGTGATTTTTGTTAACCTTTTTAAAACTAGACCATGGGAAAAAGATGAGTCATACACTTTTGGGGACATTTAGTATGCAAAATATCTAAATTGATACAATAAAAATGTTTGATTTTCAGCAAGTATGTAGTCAGAGATGTCCTGAAGTCAAATATATCAGTCATTGTCAGACATTATTAAGACATTTCCTTCACAAATTACTGATTTTCTTTTTAATTTATACAGGACATGTAATGTTTTATACTTCTGGTGAATATAATCAATCAATCTTATTTACATAGATGTATTTTGTATATACAGTACAGTTCCCTTTGTTAACACCTTATTTTGAAAAGTGGACTTAGTCACCATAGGTGCAGTTTGAACTTTAAGGTTGGGGATAAAAAAATCTAGAGGGAATGTAATGTGCACAACGCAGAGAGAGTCTAATTATTATATATTACATATTACATATTGGGATGTGTGTAACTTACATGTTACACCATCCAAATAGAACGTGACGCGAGCAAGCGTCAGTGACAAATTAGTTTGATTGCGTTGTTTTCTATTGGAATGAACTAACTGGCTGAGAGCAACGAAGATATAGATGCATTTCTGAGGGTTCAGTGAGCCCCCTGAACCAACGCTAACTGCTCCTGTGGTAGTCAATATGATAACGTTTCCTGTCCATGACAGAGTTAGCATGCAGCTTTAGCCGTGATGTCTAGCTCTGCTTTTCATGTCAATGTGTGAAACCCAAAGTGTTTCCATCCTTTACTGGATGTGTAGTGTTTACCACGCTGGATTTAACATGTGAGGGTGCAGGTTGTATCCACATAGACCCTCCAACGTTTTATACTTTGTTGTTTTGCTGCGGCCGGCTGCGGTTTGTTTTGGTTAACGGATACGGAATGGATATACGTCACGTCACTCTGACTGCAACAATAAAAGCAGTAACTTCCTCCTACCTCCACATAGACTCAAATGAAGCAAATATATGGATTCTGGCATCGAATAATTTGCTGTATATTATAAAATAGTCCGGCGACCTGTCCAGGGTGTACCCCTTCTTCGCCCAATGTCAGCTGGGATCAGCTCCAGCCCCTCCGCGACCCTGAATAGGATAAGTGGTTACAGATAATGCATGGATTAGGGATGTTCATAATTAACCGTTTAACCGTTAAACGACATTAAACATTTTAACCGATTAACGCTATCGGTTAAAACGGTTAAAAGAAATGTTAATAATGAACTCAAAAGCTGAGCGGCTCAGAGGAGCGGCTCGTCTCTTTAAGGAGAAAAGCTGGTCCACCTTAACAGCCCACCTTAAGAGGCGGAGCCGGATTTGCAGGATACAGGAAGTCGGCTCCGGTCTCCGGCTCTCTTGAGCGGAAGAGTTGTAGTTTTGTAGCATTTATTCACCGACTAATAAACTGTCCACACACTGCTACACCTACGTTCACAGCTAGAACACCACCAACAACCCCACACTCACCACCAACACACACACACTGTCTGTTGGAAACTCACTAAAGTTACACAGACTACGTGTGCGGCGGCGAGCACAAAGCCTCCGGCAACGCTAGAGCTGCTAATGTAACACAAATACACACACTGTTTGTTGGACACTCGCTAAAGTTAATCCGGGCAGACACACAGCTGACAACCTGCTAAACTAAACTAAATGTGCGGTGGAGACTTTTACTGGGAAAGTGGCTGCATGTCCGCGACACTACACGCAGCATCGTAGCTGCTAAGTTAACGCTCCCGGACGGTGAACTGGAGAATCAATATCTGTTGTGCTCCTGCAGGTGGTAATAATCGGATAACGAGGGTCGGTTATCGGTTAAGAAAATGTTTAAAAATGAGCATCACTAGCATGGATCATTAAAAAGTGCATACGGGGACCCTCGGCCAATAAAACCAACATATTGTGTCCATTACTCCCACCCACGTTAGCTTTGGGACAACAGGAACTCTGATATGATTGTGACACACAGCAATAAGTTCATTATTTTGAAGTTGAAGCACTTATTGAAAGTCAGCTTTAAACCGGTACGTAAATGTCTGGGTTTATCAGGACTACGTCAGTCTTGTTTCTGTTCATTTTCCCAAAGCACATTTAGCACCTTTAAGATAAGATAAATTAATCCTTTATTAGACCCACAGCAGGGACATTTGCAAGGAGTGTTCAACGGTGAGGAAAAACTACAGCAACCATGTGTTTGAGACCATTTTACTGTTATTACAGGCAGTTCTGAGACACCAGAAATGATAGTTGTTTAACATCACCGTCACATCCACGGTCACAGTGGGCTGTTGAGCAAAAGTGTTTGAATTGGACGATGTCTTTACCCTCTGCTGGGCTTCACTGTTGGACTACATGTCTGAGAGTAGACACAGAAGAAATGCCCCGTGTCCCCTCGTTGTACCGTCTATCCTGTTATAAATGGACCATCTGATTCACGGTTCACCAGCTGAAGGAAATCACTGTGGTGCTACTATTAGTCACAGCATTATTAGCAGAATAACAAAGTGCATCACCTGACAATCAAATCAAAGGAATTAAAGACTTTCACAACTTTACTGACAGCAAGTAAAAAATAACTTCCCACTGAGCGCCCTGATGGATCTATCAGCATTTATAAATAGAGCAGTGAATCTCTTGATCCTTGACTTACTGCAGCTTCAAACGCTGTGATACACTAAGCAAGTAAAACACTTTCAGTGGAGAGAAATATTGACACCCACTTTGAAACGACTGCAAACAATAAACGTGAAAACTGTTTGTTGAAATATGGCTAGCGAGAGCGCCCCTCTGCTTTGCCTGAAAATCTCCCAGTAGCTGTACTGTTGACTCAGGGGCTATTCAGCGACTGAAACACAACCCCAAATGCACACAGAGAGTGAGCAGCTATATAAATCCTGTGCTATAAGTCCAATTGATTCCAGATTGCATTTACCAAAGGATCCTTTCAAGTCCATCGACAGACTGACTTGGTACATACACACCTACTGCTGGGAAGCTCCAGAAAAAGCCGTCGTAGTTCTAATATTGTAGCAAAGAGACTAAACTCAAAGCTGCTAGATGGTGCTGCGGTAGCGCTGCGGCCATTTTGGACTGAAAACGCCAATGAGTCCATGGATGTATAAAGAGATGTTTGTAAATCAGAGAATATTTTTTTTTTTTTAAGGTAAATCAGCTTCCCAGTACGAACACTTAAATAGCCCTATTTAAATCGTTATGTCCTAAAAATTGTAAAATTCATTATTAGTCAAATCCAGAGTTATTTTCCTCGGTGTAATGAACGGTCATCAGACCCACGGGACCGCACCGCCCTGCACACTCATATGACATATCTTGTTCTGCCAGCTTCCTGCTAGCTGTATGCGGCTGGAATAACGGAGATATTGGCTGTAATTCATCACTTTGATTATCTTATAAGTAGGGCTGTCACAGTTAACGGGATAATAACGCTGATTCGTTTTAAGGCCACTAATTTCTTTAATACATTAACATTATCAATGTTTCAGAGGTTGTAGCGGGCTCAGTTTTAAAGCTAGAGTGTAGATACTGGTATCATATGAAACTAAAAAACGTTTGGCACCAATGGATTCATAGGTTTTTCTAGTTTCATATGATACCAGTATCTACACTCTAGCTTTAAAACTGAGCCCGCTACAACCTCCGAAAGATCGATTGCGTTAATGCATTAAAGAAATTAGTGGCGTTAAAAGAAATTTGCGTTAACACGTTATTATTGTGCCAACTTTGACAGCCCTAGTCGAGACATTAAATATGACAATAGACTAGAAATAGTCTGGTAGTCGCTTTCAGTCCAAAATGGCGGAAGCGTAGCTCTGCTGCTGGGCGCTGATGTTGCAGTGGAACGAACAATTGGCTTTCACTTCTTAGCAATATCAGTTCTTTGATTGTACTCAGAGAAAGTCACACCAGATAATCAGTTGACTGCCTTTATCTAAAATGTGGCTCTTCCCTTCTACATTTCCTCAGCTGAATTTCTAAAGGCAAAGAAAGAATGGTTTCTTGCTCAGGTATATATTCAGTTTCAGTATAGATAACTGCCTGCTTCATGTGTTCCTTACATTCCTCTCCTGAGTCTCAACGGCAGCTCACATACCAGAAGAGACAGCTATAAGTGAGTAAGCGAGTCCTCTGGTCCATCTGCTCAACAGCAGGCTCATGGGCAAATCTCAAGAGGCCTGCATGTTATTTAACAAGCGCTCGGCTTGACCAGAGAGGGAGGGAAGAAGGAGAGATGAAGAGAGAGAGAGTCTGAGGAAGAGAAGAGAAGAGTCAGAGAGGGGGAACGTTTGTACTTTCAGTCAGCGGTGGCATGCAGGCAGGCAGCTCAGAGCTCCCGTCAAGCCTGCTCCAAGACACAATGAAACTTTAATGAAGTTATGCTTCTGCCGCACGGTAATGCACAGTCTCAGGGGCCCGGAGATAGGGATTGGCTGGAGCGCGCCCGGGGGTGCGTGTTTCAACTGTCACTCAGCTAACGCGTAGAAGCAGCAGAGAGGCGAGGTCTGGTCACGCAGTTTAAATGTGTTGCCTTCAGCAGCCGGCGTAGTCCGTGTTCAGACCAACGTTTAGTTTCCAGGTGGAGCTGAAGATGAAGGAAGGTGTCGTGTCAGATTTGTCCCTGTCCTGATTTAACCGATGAGCTTGTCAGTTGCTGGTTTAATAATTCAGTGAGGATTGGAGAGGAAGGGCAGCGTACTGTTAACCTCTGTCTTCTGCAAAGCACCTGGAGCTGTGAGCCATACCTTTAACTTCGAAGGGACTGTTTGTAAGAATCAGAAATGTCTTGTTAACAGCGACACCTGTGGCCGTTAAATCATCGAAAGTCAGCGTCCTGTTGCTGGCGCTTGTGCTCGCTCTACATAGACATGAAGGAGCATCACTCAACACAGTGAGGAGACACACGTCAGCTAAAAGCACAATATCACTCTATATTTCAGCTGCTTGACAGTAATGTTAGCTGACCAGACCAAGGTCTCTCCATGAATCACTGCTGATCCTAGTGTTGGCTTTTCCTGCCTCAGCCTCCCGACCGCGGCCGGAGGGAACAGGGGAGACACCGGAGTTTTGGTCGGAGACGATAACGTTTCTCTCTGCGGAGC
>CAKAOH010041551.1:2581-23444 GCA_916701665.1 Sebastiscus tertius
ACTATGTGAAGAGATATAAAGTGAGGAGATATAAACACTGAAGTGGACGGGTGATGGAGCAGTGCATGCTGGGAGTTTGAGTCTGTCCCTCTGTGTCCTCAGTATGTCCCTGCTAAAGGAGAGACCGTCATCGGCATCGTGACGGTCAAATCGGGAGACGTCTTCAAGGTGGACTTTGGAGGAAGTGAGCAGGCGTCTCTGTCCTACCTGGCGTTTGAGGGAGCCACCAAGAGGAACCGCCCCAACGTCCAGGTGAGACACTGAGGACACAGAGAGGTCCAGTGTTTAACCCCTCCCTCCCTGTGTGTTACCTGTACAGGTGGGTGACCTGGTGTTTAACCCCTCCCTCCCTGTGTGTTACCTGTACAGGTGGGTGACCTGGTGTTTAACCCCTCCCTCCCTGTGTGTTACCTGTACAGGTGGGTGACCTGGTGTTCTCTCAGTTCATCATAGCCAATAAGGACATGGAGCCGGAGCTGGTGTGTATGGACAGTTCAGGACGAGCCAATGGGATGGGAGTGTTTGGAGGAGGAGGTCTGCTCTTCACCGTCTCTCTGGGACTCGTCAGAAGGTAAATGTCCTCAGGTGTTTCTGTGTATATCTCCTGTCCTGAGACTCCATGATCACCTGGTCTATCCCCCCTCCCCCACCCCAGACTGCTGTCCCCCCACAGCGACATCCTGTCTGACCTGCAGCAGCTGTTTCCCTGTGAGCTGGTGGTCGGGATGAACGGCCGTCTGTGGGTGAAGTCCTCCAGCGTTCAGCGGACGCTCGTCATCTCCAACCTGCTGCAGAGCTGCGACACCATGACGGCCCAGCAGAGACAGCAGCTGTTCAGGAGGGTGGCACAGGGGGCGCTGTAGACCACATCGGACCACAGGTACACCTACACCTGGTCCCACAGAGGACAGCTTCCTGTTCTGAGGTCCCGTTTCCTGCCGTCGTGCAGTTGGCAGAATGTTTTTGCCGCATTAATACGATGGCGGTGTTTGGTATTTCCTCAACTGATCTATAATCAATAATTCACCGTTATTCTTCTGATCTTTATTTTTAAAGGTTATTTAGACAGAAGTATTTTAAATGCGTCGACTTTTTAACCAAACGATTATTAAAACACTAACTTGTTATTATTATTCTTGTTATTATTATTATTAATAATAATAATAATAAAACACTAACAGATTATTCAATAATAAAAACAAGAAACTCTCTTAAGGACTTTTTCTCCATAAACATTTATTTTCAAATAGATTAAGAAAAAATAGATATTTTTTTTACAACTTTTTTCTTTATATGACTTTTTATACAGTACTTTACTTTATGTGCATTTAGAAAAGAACCAACCTAGTGATGTCACCATACCAGAACTGTAGAGGTCGATACCGATGCCAGTGAGACGCCACCGTTCTTTACCTTCGCTCAGTACTCATTTTTACCGAATAGAGCCTGAACGCATCATAATGCAACCTCCTGTTAACGTTAGCCGTTAGCTCCGTGCAGGACCGTGCTGCTAACGCTAACTAGCTCTCCTGCTGAGGTGTCCATAGTGAGTTTATACTGTGTCCTAAAGACATTTTCTATCGTCCTTGTGACGACGTGGCGCCGTTGGTCTCCAGGCCCGACGGTATCGAGGCCCGACGGTATCGAGGCCCGACGGTATCGACTTGGTAGCGAAGTATGGTGACATCACTCGACTAAACAACAAACACACCTCCGTTAATGAGGCGGCTCTGAGGGTCAAACGGGCCAAGAACACAAAGGATGCTGGGAAAAAGCAGACCGAACAAACTGAAAACGACCAACTGAAACCGGATCAGTCCGTATCGAAACTCTAAATAAAACCTGAACCGGTTTTTAGACTGTAACAGAAACCACATTGTTCTTAAAGTGAAACACCGACATCATCATCACTCTCAGCTGGGGTACATTCAAAGAGTGGAGGACAGACGGATGGGTGGAGGACAGACAGACAGACAGACAGACGGGTGGAGGACAGATAGACAGACAGACGGATGGAGGACAGACAGACAGACAGACGGGTGGAGGACAGACAGACAGACGGATGGAGGACAGACAGACAGACAGACGGACGGGTTGAGGACAGACTGATGGATGGAGGACAGACTGACAAACGGGTGGAGGACAGACAGACAGACGGGTGGAGGACAGACAGCAGTAACTAACGGTAACGGGACTCTGAACTTGAAGACATGCGAGAGCAGAACTTTGGCAACACGTCAGGCTGAAGGTGGAGTGGCGACTGGGGAGACGGCAGACATCTTGTTGATGATGTCACAGTGCGGACTGGGTGGGGGGGCGGAGCCCGGCGGGGTCACATGATGTGTTTCTGGATACCGGGGGTGAACTCCTTGGCGTTTGGGTTCAGACTGCTGTTCACCTGGAGGAGGAGGAGGAGGAGGAGGAGAAGAAGAAGAAGAAGAAGAATGAGGCGTTTATGGAATTAATAATGATTAATAAATATGATTATTATTGATTGACAGCGCCTGGATGTTCTAAAGCCATGAGGAGGAGCAGAAGTCTAGTTGAACTACAACATGCTGAGAGGTCATTATGGGATGTCTGCCTACTGCAGGTTTAAGTGACTATGAAACTAACTGCTGCCTATTTTTCTGTCGCCGTCGTCATGGCAGATCGTTGGTTGCTCGGAAACGACAGCACCCGATGGGGGTGGCGAAGCGGACCGTGAACTCACCACGACGTCGAAGTCTGCGTCGGCGTCCAGAACCAGCAGGCTGATCTGGTCCTGCAGCTGAGGGAGGTCTCTGGACGGGATGAACCACTCCCACTGCTCCTCCTCCTCCAGCATCTCCTGGAAACAACGCTCGATGAACTCCTCCTCCCACAGCTCCTCCTCCACCTGCACAGAGACGCACAGAGACGCAGAGAGGTTTTGAGGACACCACCTTATATATATATAGATATATATATATATAGATATAGATATAGATAGATATCTATATATATAATTTCCTCATGTTTGTTCTGTAAGGCTGTTCTCCTGGTTGATTCTGATGTAAATAAAAATGCATCAAAATCTAATTATGGACAAATCCCACACTGAAAAAATAAGCCCTAATAAATAAATAAATAAATATTATTTATATATTTTTTTTAATATTTTTTTTTCATAAAAAACAACAGTGGCATTAAACAAACTGTCATTATAACTCTTCTATAAATTATTATTAGGTGGTTCTGGTCAGTTCTGGAGGTGGTTAACAGATTTAACTCTGTGAAAGTGTAAAATAATGTTAATAAACTGTTTATAAACTGTTTTATGATAAACAGTACACTGTGTACTGTTTATAATAAACACAGGTGAGTGACACCCCCTCATTTAAAGGAAATAAGAAAGTTTGGGGAAATAAGGGGTGAAATGCAAAGGGAAAATCACGCAGAAATAAATAAATCTAAAAATAAATGCTAAAATAAAATAATAAAAAATAAAAATAAATAAATTACAAAATTGATAAAAAATAATAAATACATAAATAACTAAAAGTCGAAATTAAACAGAAGAGTAAATAAATAATGAAATTAATACAAAGATAAATTAATAAAGAAGGAAATTGGAACAGATCAATTTATGTTTATAATAAACAGTTTATAAAGTGTTTATAAAGTGTTTATAATAAACAGTGGAGGTTAACCTCCGGTCCTCTGGTGCTCACCTGCCGGTTGAACTCCTCCTCGTTCTCCATCCACATGTACTCAGCGAACGGGTCTTCATCGGAACCGAGCTGGCTGCTCAGAATCACCTCGTTACTGATCGTCATGTTCGGGCTGATGATGTTGCTGAGTCTCGGGTCCTTCATGTCCCCGCTGTCCTCCGACACTCAGCCTCGGTCTCTGTCCTCCGACCTGCGGCACAAACACACCCCCGTTACCCGGTAAACACAGCCCCGGTACCCGGTAAACACAGCCCCGGTACCCGGTACCCAGCGGTCAGCGGGTCGCTGTGATGGCCGCTGACTGACAGACAATAACAGCCGGTACTGACCGTGAACACAGCACAATAACAGACAGAAACACATTAACACGAACCTTCAGAGAGTTATTGATAATATAAAGATATAAAACGTTGTGTTTTACCCGGTTACCGACCTGATAACCGGGTTATAACCGGTATATAACCGGGTTATTGGGTTGTTCCTCAGCAGCGGACCAGACGGTCACTCCGTGTTGACTCCTCTGGACTGTCATGGCCGCCGGGCTGCCTCTGTTTGTTTACATGTCTGACGTCACTCCGTGCTCGCTGGTGATTGGACAAACCGCTGTGCTGCCTTCACGTGCTCGCATGGCCTATTGAAAGTGAACGGAGTGGAGAATCGGAAAGTTGAGTTGTGACATTCATTTAATGTCACGATTCTATTTACACACCGACAATTAATCAGCTGTTTTAGTGACATGTTAGTTCTAAAAGGAGACAGTGGACACTGAACGCAACCTGTGTTACAGATAAACATTAAAATACATATTTAGATATTTTATATAGTAAACCCCATGTGAACACCCCCCCTCCCCCCTCATTTGAAGGAAATAAATAAGGGGTGGAATGCAAAGGGACAATCACGCATAAATAAATATTTTTGCTATTTAAAAATACATTTAAAAAAATAATTGAATAATAAATTAGTAAATACAAAATAAATGCAATAAATAAATAAATTAAAAAATTAATTAAAGCAACCTGTGTTACAGATAAACATTCAAATACATATTTATGTATTTTATATAGTAGACCCCATGATGACACGGTGAGTGACACTCCCCTCATTTGAGGAAAATAAGAAAGTCTGGGGAAATAAATAAGAGGTGAAATGCAAAGGGAAAATCATGCAGAAATAAATAAATACAAAATAAGTGCTAAAATAAATAAATTTAAAAATGTATTAAAAAAAATTAATAAATACCTAAATAAATACAAGTGGAAATTAAACAGAAGAGTAAACAAATAAGGAATTTGTAAACATTTACACACACATTTCCTATTTTTACTGTAATGCTTTATTAATATTTACGTGACTCTTGTGGTCCTCCATAGTTCTGTACTATATATATATATATATATATATTCTGTACTATATATATACTTTATTGAAATATAATAAACAGGTTTATAACATCCAGAGCGGAAGCGCTTTATAGAGTCGTGAAGTTACACTTCCGGTCCAGTAGGTGGCGCAAACGCCGTTAAAGTTGATTTGCCACTGAAATACACAAGGAGAAGCAAACATCGCGAGACTTCGTCCTGTGCGTGAGTTAGTGTTAGCAGGCTCAGCTAGCAGCTAGCTAGCAGCTACAGCAGCAGATCAGGTGAGAGTTCAAACATTCACTAATATATAAACACACTAACACTGATATTATACTATATTATAATACTATACAGTCTGCAGACAGACAGCACGCAGCTTCATGTAACACATGTAAAGTATATATATATATATATATATATAAAGTTATAAACCTCGTTAGCTCTCTGTTAGCATTAGCTGATGACATTAGCAGAGGATGCTACAGCTAGCTGCTACAGTTAGCCTGTCAGGCTGTGCAGCTCAACCTCCAGATTAACTCTAACTCGGTTATTAATGGGTTTATTCGTCATGTAATCAATACAACACGTTCAGTTCTGAATGCATCTGATTTAAAGATGCATCATTAGTTTAAAGGTCAAACTCGAGGCAAGGCAACAAGGCAAGGAAGCAAAGCAACAAGGCAAGGCAACAAGGCAACAAGTCAAGGAAGCAAGGCAAGGAAGCAAAGCAACAAGGCAAGGAAGCAAAGCAACAAGGCAAGGCAGCAAGGAAGCAAGGCAAGGCAGCAAGGCAACAAGTCAAGGAAGCAAGGCAAGGAAGCAAAGCAACAAGGCAAGGAAGCAAGGCAAGGAAGCAAAGCAACAAGGCAAGGCAGCAAGGAAGCAAGGCAAGGCAGCAAGGCAACAAGTCAAGGCAGCAAGGCAAGGAAGCAAAGCAACAAGGCAAGGAAGCAAGGCAAGGAAGCAAAGCAACAAGGCAAGGCAGCAAGGAAGCAAGTCAAGGCAGCAAGGCAACAAGTCAAGGCAGCAAGGCAGCAAGGCAAGGCAACAAGGCAGCAAGGCAAGGCAGCAAGACAAGGCAACAGGGCAACTCAAAGTGCTTTACATAAACATTCAAGGACATTGCAACAAAGTGCAAAAGAACATTAAAACATAATTAAAACAGTTATAATAACATTAAATATTAGAAAATAAAAATAAAAGCTAGGATAGAAGCTAAAATAGAGTCTAACACACAAGAGTAAAAGCTCTAGTTCAGTATAAGATCATTATCTGGTTTAATAAAAGGCAGCAGCAAACAGGAAAGTTTGAAGCTTTGATTATAAAGAACTCAGAGTTGGAGGTCCTGCAGGTTTCTGGGAGCTTGTTCCAGATATTTGGAGCATAAAAACTGAACGCTGCTTCTGCATGTTTAGTTGTGACTCTGGGGACACGGAGCAGACCTGATCCAGACGACCTGAGAGGTCTGGATGGTTCAGAACACAGCAGAACATCAGAAATGTATTTTGGCCCTAAACCATTTAGTGCTCTGTGCTAGCACAGCAAAGGTCCTGTATTTCCCTTCATTCAAAGCTTAATCACACAGAGCTGATCCAGATGTTCACTAATAGTCTCACTGTGGAAACATCAGGGCTGGAATGTAACTGAGTACATTTACTCAAGTACTTATGTACAAATTCATGGTACTTGTACGCTACTTGTGTATATCTGTCCTGCTACTTTCTACTTGGTTCACCTGAGAGATAACTATTCATCTCTTTACTCCACTACATTCATCTGACAGCTTTAGTTACTTTACAGACACGCAGTTACCTTATAGACCATGATGCATTGCTGCAGTGCAGATTAAACCAGCCAACAGGATATAAAGGAGTTAAAATATATCATACACATTAATGTAGCAGTAATATTAATACAGAAACATCAGATAGAAGATAATAATAATAATAATAATAATAATAATAATAATAATAATAATAGAACAACACTGATTACTGACACAGCAGTACTTTTACTGCTGGAGAATACTTTAACTACATTTAGTACTGACATACTTTTACTACTTAAACTACATTTATATGATAATATTGACATACTTTTACTACATTTATATGATAATACTGACATACTTTTACTTGTAGTGGAGTATTTTCACAGTGTGGTTTTAGTACTTTTACTGCAGTAAAGGACCTGAATACTTCGTCCATCACTGGGAGCTACTGGTTGTATCTTGTTGAACATCATTTCTGTATTTTGGTCCAGTTCTCTCTTCTTTCATTGTAATTGGACTTTCTTTCTTTTTATTCCTTCACATGTTTAACAGAACGTGATTGAAATAGAAGCTTGTTTTATTAATATCTCATCTCTCTGATATTTTACAACCAGTTCTCAGAGGTTCTCCTTTTTCACTGAGGATGTTTCCATCATGTTCTCCTGGTCTGGGCTGAGTTTCCAGTCCTGTTCTGTCTCTTTTCCTTCTTTAACTGCCTCTCATGTCCCAGTAATCCCAGCATCCATCTGCTCAGGTTCTGTTAGTGAGTCCAGTCCTGTCCTTCGTGTGCTGTCTCCTCTCAGTGGACGCAGCGTCTGAAGCGTTTCTACCTGGTTGTGTTTCAGCAGACAGAAGAGAGAGGACTTCTCTTCACTTTGACCACCTTCACTCTTTGCAGAGACATTAACGGACATTAACGTCCCCACGTCCTTAAAGACAGATTGACATTAACGTCCCCCCATCCTCAAAAAGACAGCCTCTTGTTTGCGTCCTGCTCGTCTCTCTCACTTGACTCAGCAGCTCCTCTTGGTGGCGTCATGTCTCAGAAGTCGCAGTCAGACGGCGGTCAGAAACACTTCGCTGTGGGTCGGGGGCTCCTCGCTGCCGCAGAGACCTTGAACTTCAGCATGAACGAGCAGCGATCCGGCCGGCAGATGGGGGGTGTGTCCTCAGGTGTGGGGGTGGGCGGCGGTGGCATGGACGGACAGGACGGCAGCTCCCAGATGTCCCGGCGTGGCGGCGGCAGCCATATTGGAAACACCATGAAGCTGTTTGCCAGTTTGGGGCTGTCGCCCTCCGACCTGGACGCTCTGGCTGAAATCCCCGAAGAGGACATCAGCGTGGAGACGCTGCCCCGCATCCTCATGCAGCTCAAGAGCCGTAAGGGGGACGCAGGAGAGCGGCGGGGGGCGTCCTCCATGTCCTCTGACGCCGGGTATCGAGGAGGAAGGGACAGCTGGGACGACGGGCACATGGGGAGGATGGGCGGTCCTTCTCTGGGTCCGGGTTCAGCCCGGGCCCAGCCCTCTGCAGACTTTGGGTTCAGTTCTCTGCAGGACGTGGCTCCCAGCCGGGGCTTCAACTTAAATTACAGCAGTGGCGGCAGCGGCGGCGGGGGTGGGAGCAGAGAGAGGCCGTACTCTGAGCTTTCCCACCGTGATTCCTACAGTGGGCTTGGCATGGGGGCGCCGGCGTCCGACCCCGTCTTTATGCAGCGGAGGATGGGCTCGCCATCAAACGGAAAAGTCCAAGACTTCTTGGGAGTCCCGCCCCCCATGTTCCCCCACGTGTGCTCTCTTTGTGACTTTGACGTTCACTCCACCATGGTGAGTACCGGACAGCCTCCTTCCTCTTCTCTTGGACTAACGGTAACTGTCTCAGCTCTTCTGTCCACGTCAGTCAGAGACGCCATGTTTCCAGAGACACCTGACAGCAGGTCTTCATGTCTCACACCTGTACTCCTGACAGCAGTAGTCCGCCAGACAGTCTTTATCTCTGTACACAACCTGTTCACATTGTTTATCACACATTCCTTCACAGGATGTGACACCTGGGAGTTAAATGACCTCACACACACATGCTGCACCTGAACACACCTGAGAATCAGTGCAGCCCAGTTAGATCCATCCTGGACCAATCAGAAGCTGTTTACACCGTGACATCACTCACCTTCATGGGATTCATTAGCTAGTTACTTGAACACAGACGCTCTATGATATCACCTCTATGATGTGCACGTTGTTGTGCTGCAGGTCACAGAATGTGACGGGTCACAGAATCCAGTGTAACACCGGCAGCAGGCCGAGCACGTGTCCTTCTCAACTGATCAATAATAACAGAGATGTGATGATAAATGAATATTATAAGAGGTGAAGGTGGGAGGCCATGTTCAGTATTTGTTTACGTCAGCAGAAGAAAAGACGATCTAAGAAGAGATCATTAAAGCTGCAGTTGGTAACTTTAATAGATATGTCACTATATCCTGACAGTAGTTCATGAGCAGGGTCTGAATTTTACTTTCTTCACTTCCTGTCACTCTGACAGACAAGTATTTTTTTTTATCTGCCACTTTTGAAATCTCTGCGCTAAATGAAGGAATAACATTTTAGATCTGATGTCATTAAATGTTCAATATATTTTACATAATAAACATTATATACACGGTAAATTATAGTGTTTGATTACAGCGTAGCTTCTGGAGGAGCTCTGTTTTTGGGGTACTGTTCACAGTACTGTACTTCGTTATCATCATCTATAGCGGTTATTTGCATAAAAGCACACAATTCAAATGATTAGGAAATAAATTATTGTATTTCTATTTTCTTTTTGGGGCATTAGTAGTTTTAATTATATATTATAATTATTATATATATTATAGTGTTAAACAGGTCATAATTCTCTCTATTATCTGTTTTATATTGATGTGAAAATATCTTCAAAAAACTGGATTTATTCAGGTTTCTCACCAAAAACTACATTTTACAAGATTACATTTGAACACATCATGATAGAGTTAGAATCGGGTAGAGTTTGAACGCACCATGACCGAGCTGTGTAGCGATTAATATTGGTTTAATTTAGGGATGCACCGATACCAGTATCGCGTCCGATACTGTGCTTTCAAAACGGCTCTGATACAACGGCACCGTTCCCACTTTACGGCAGCGTGACCAGCCTGCCGTGTGTCGCTCACACCCTCCAGCTGGCTGTTAACGAGGGTCTTCTGGCACAGAGAAGTACTCGTATCGGTACTCGGTACCGGAGAGTACCCAAATGTAGTACTTGTACTCGGTCTGAATAAAAGTGTTAGCGGTGCATCCCTAGTTTAATTGTGCAGCTCTAACTCTAATCACTATTTCTCTCCTCACATGTTCCAGAAACATATTTTACTGTTCAGCTGTAAAATGAGAACGTCGGCGACCCGGCTGTCATATTGAGATCAGTCAGCGCCCAGTGGCCGGAGCAAACCTTCTCATTTTACAGTTTAACAGTGAATCTGTTTGTGATTGTGATTGACAGCTGCTGGAGAGTCTCTGATTGGTTGTTGACGCCATCAGGAGCTCCAGGAGGAGGCAGAAGTTCTACTGTCAGGATATAGAGACAAATACGATAACAAGTTATTGTTATGAAACTTACCAACTGTAGCTTTAATGAACGATTCAGTAACGGATTCTTAATGAACCAACCAGACCCATAATAGAACTGTCAGAACCCGTCTGTAGAAATGAGATCATACTGGAGCTGGCCTGTTTACTGTGGAGGGGGAAGGAGGACCAGCCCGTTGATCCTCACTAACTGACTGTGTGTTTGAATGTGTAGGAGTGGAACCAGCACATTAACGGACTTCGCCATGATGAAAACAGACGTCAGCTGCTCAACATGTGAGTTACTGACTGACAGTGTGAACGTCTCTCAGCAGCTGCTGTTACTGGTGCTTTAACGCTGGTCTGTGTTGTTTCCAGGTATCCAGACTGGGAGCCTAGTCTGTCCTCAGGAAGAGGGTAAGAGACGCTCTACAAACTGACCCTAACCCAGCGTTCATTAAACACAACCTGTAGGTCTTTATAGGAACTTAAATCCCTAGTTTCTGTTTCCACTCTACTCTCCTGAACCTGAATGGGAGCTCTGCTTAGAGCTGCTACTAGGGATGTCAATCATTAACCGTTAACTGACATTAAGCATTTTATCCGATTAACGCTATCGGTTAAAACGGTTAAATGTGAGGCACTAATCTTGTCGGTTAACGGTTAATTATCGGTTAACGATCGTCGGTTATCGGTTAAGATTTTTTTTCAAAATTAGCACCCCTAGCTGCGACTAACCGTTATTCTCAGAGTGGGAAAAAAATCTATTCACCTATGTATTGCGATTCTTTTTGCGATTTTGAAATAGATGTTTTTTCTTTGTCCCAGTGGGGCTCTGCTGGACACCCCCAACATGTCTGCAGGGCTGCTGGGACCTGCCCCCATGTCCTCAGCTCAGACCGCCGGGGGGATGTCCTCCAGCTGGGGAAACAGAGGTCAGTATTAGTATTATTATTATTATTATTATTATTTCTGTTGAAAGACTGTGTTGCAGTGATGTGTCCATGTTAACGCTGAGTGTCTTTGTGTGTCAGGAGGAGGTGGAGGTGGTGGAGGAGGTGGAGGAGGAGGAGGAGGAGGAGGTCCTGGTCTGTCAGGAAAGAACCAGCTGGGACAAAATAAGGTCTGTTTGTTCTCTGCTGTTAACAGTTAAACTGATCTGATGGATTAATTGTGTTTCTGCACAGATCAGTAGAGAACGGCCCGGCGCATTCACACCAAGAGCAAAGCCAACTTTTCACTTTTTACACACAAAGTCAATGCAAAGAGGCGAATAGATGCAAATTCATGCCAGGAGACGCAAATGAAGCGACGCAAGTTGAAATATTTCAACTGGAGTGATCAATCCTGGAGTCTCTGTGTGGTGAAAGCCTCTCAGCGTTGACATCGTCCTCCTGTCCTCACTGACGTCCTGACGTTGAATCAGAAGTGGAGGATAAATAAATGTAGTGTGTGTCTGTGGTCACCCAGAGCAACGATAGTCCATCACATCTGTCCAGAGAGCAGAGACCACAGACTGTCTCTGGTAGAAACAACAACGTCTCTAGATGACGTCATGTTGAGTGTTGATGGAGCAGCTGCAGAGCCTGGCTCTGATCCATCCAGACTCCATTCAGAAAACAAGCATTTTAAAAGTTGTCTGCTTGTCGTCATGGTAACGGACCTGCATGAATTCAGACTTTTTACTAATCAGCATCATTATGTAGTTATTTCAGCACCATTTTGATCTGTTTATTGATACTAAATCACAGCTCAACCTGTTTATTCTGGGTTCATACTGCAGTAGAGACGTGTGGCTGCTAGATACAGTCAGTGTGATGTCACTTTATGTGAATACAGCTCGCCGCCGGGTGACGTAATGAACCCAGACACGATGGCGTTTGGTTTTCTGACACATCTGGAACTTCACCAACACATACAAAACAGCAACAGAGGTTATTTCTTCCATGGCTGGTGGAGGAAAGAAAAGTTGTTGGTATCTATGGAGACGAGCTCCGTCTCCTCTCCGGAGCGTCTACAGCGAATGAACACAGATGATACTGGCGGTCCAACTTGGTGTGAATGCGATTCTATTGGTAGTGAAATGTCATATATTAGTACTATAGTACTTTAGTGTAATATCATGTATTAGTACTGTAGTACTTTAGTGTAATGTCATGTATTAGTACTGTAGTACTTTAGTGTAATGTCATGTATTAGTACTTTAGTGTAATGTCATGTATTAGTACTGTAGTACTTTACTGTAATATCATGTATTGGTACTGTAGTACTTTAGTGTAATGTCATGTATTGGTAGTGACGGTGTTGTGTTTTACCTCAAGGTGAGGAGCAGAGTGGTGGTGGTGAAGTACGACAGGAAGCCTCTCAGCAACAAGACTCTGTTTGCCTTCACCGAGCCGTTTGGCGTCCTCAGAGAGCACCTGGTCCTCAAGAACAAGGTGATGTAACCTCCGTCATGGCGTTTTAGATGTAGATCAGACGTCCTGTTGAGTGCTGGTCTCAACCTCACTGTCTCCCATCAGGCCTTCCTAGAGATGAACAGTCACGAGGAGGCCCTGGACATGGTCAACTACTACGAGCAGCACCAGGCGGCGCTGTACGGCAAACCCATCACCTTCTACCTGTCCAAGAGGCTGCTGGTCATCGAGGTAACGGCCGCCGTCCTCACGCTCTAACGCGCTCCAGCTGCTCCTCAATGTCACTGAGACGCTGTTCTGTGTTTGACCCTCAGAAAGACTCGCGGTCGTCGGACAGGTCGATGGACAGGTCGATGGACAGGTCGATGGACAGGTCGATGGACAGGTCGATGGACAGGACCATGGACAGGACCATGGACAGGTCGATGGACAGATCCATGGACAGGTCGATGGAAAGACCTGTCCGGGAGGTCAAAGGTCACGGCAGCCAGGTGGTTTTCTTCTCCAACCTGCCCAGAGAGGAAGAGAAGAAGATGGAGCTGCTGACCATCGCTGGACGCTTCGGCGTCGTGGAGAAACACCTGTTCCTGACTGACCAGGTAAACTTTTAGATGGTCCTTTAAGTTATAAAATAATCTCACATCTCACATATGTCTGAATGCTCTTTGATGCTTTAGCTTGTAAAAAGTCCTCTTTACTAATACATGTCATTTAGCTTAGTTTTCACATGTTTCAACAATAGTTTTTGGATATTTTCATAAATATTTGGGATATTTTTCACATTTTGCTGATATTAATATTTAATTTTTTGGATATTTTCATATATTTTTGTATATTTTGAATTTTTTTATATATATTTTACTAATACTTTTTGGATATTTTTCACATATTTTGCTAATATTTTACGGGTATTTTTCATATATTTTTTTTTACATTTTTCACATATTTTACTAATATTTTTTGGGATATTTTTCACATACAGTATCTTACTAATATTTTCGGATATTTTTCACATATTTTTGGGATGCGTCCTATTCACTTTCTTTGTGAAAGTATTGATATTTATGATAAAAACAACAGTTTGAAACAATATATTGAAAATATATGATGTATGTTGATCTGAACATCTGTTGATATGATATAAATATATCAATATATGATAAGATTGATTAATCTGATCATCTGTCTCCATGTTGGTCCTCCAGGCGTTCGTCCAGCTGGGAACTCCAGACGACGCAGAGATGCTGGTGAAGTATTACAGCGTGAACCCGCTGACCATCAGAGGAAGACCGATCCGCCTCAACATCTGCACTAAGTACAAGACCCTCAAGTGAGTCCAGACCAGGACTAGTATCAGAAACTAAAACCAAGTACAAGACCCTCCTTCGTGCTACTGGGTTTCTACTTAGGGTTAATAATGAACACCTGAGTGAAGGTCTGATTTGTGTGTTTCAGTGTGAACCGGAGACAAGGAGGTGGAGACAGTCGAAGCCAGAGGAGCGGCGGAGCAAACACCAACTTCGGCTCTGGAACCAGGACCTTCTCCAACCCTCCCAGAACCTCCTCGTCCAAATCCTCGTCCAGCTCCAGGACCAGAGAGGAGAAGAAGAATGAGGAGGAGGACAACAAACTGAAGCCTGAGGAGCAACCAGCAGCAGAGGAGGAGGAGGTGTCAGGAGTGATGGAGGGGGAGGAGGAGGAAGAGGAGGAGGAGGTGGAGGAGCAGGTGACTGATGGAGATGCCGAGGTGGAGGAGGAGGAGGAGCAAGCAGCGTCTGTGAAGGAAGACGTGGAGGAGTCTGAGGAGGTCCAACAGGAGGAGGTGAGAAAACACGACAAACATGGAGGATCAAACTGGAACTGTATTTATATGACAGGAAGTAACTACACATGTTTAAATACAGAAGAATAAGAAGCATACAGGTGATAATAATTAGAAAAATAAATAAATATAATAAAATAATACTTGCACATAGGTGATATTAATGAGAAAGAATAAATAAATAAAGTGAAAATAATAACTGCATATACTGTAGGTGATATTATTAGAAAGAATAAATAAAGTTTAAAATATAATAATAATAATAATTGCACATATGTGATATTAATTAGAAATAAAAAATATATAATAATTGCACACAGGTGATATTAATTAGAAAGAATACATAAATAAAGTTAAAAAAAAATAATAATAATAATTGCATATAGTGTAGGTGATATTATTAGAAAGAATAAAAGTTACAAATATAGTAATAATAATAATGGCACATAGGTGATATTAATTAAAAAGAATAAATAAAGTTACAAATATAATAATTGCACATAGGTGATATTGATTAGAAAAAATACATAATGTAAAAAATAATAATAAAAATAATTGCATATAGTGTAGGTGATATTAGAAAGAATAAATAAATTTTAAAATATAATAATAATAATATTAATAATAATAATTGCACATAGGTGATATCAATTTGAAAGAGTAAAATAAATAATTAGATTAAATTGAGTTCATGTTTTATACTCTTGATTTTCAAAATAAAACCCAACGTGTTAAATTAAATGTTGGTAGTTCTGTAAAGAGTAGTTCTGTGGAGTGACGTGACGGCGTTCAGCTCCATTCATACAATAAGTGATTCAGCTCTTATCAGCTCTTTTTAATATTAGAGGGTTTATGTCCTGTAGTGTTCTTTAATGAGACATATTTATCATAGATATACTGTATATATATATATATATATACATACACAGGTTCCTGGTGGTGATGATGTCACTGATGACACTCCTGGAGATGTGGGCGGGGCTGAAGGTGAGGTCAACCAGGAGGCGGAGCCAGAGGGACAGACGGAACCAACAGAAACCAAAGACTGGGCTGAAGAACACGAGAACAAAGAAGAAGAAGAGAACGCAGAGCGGTCAGAGACGATGGACGAAGACGCGCCTGCAGACGTGGTCAGAAATCTACTTTATTTATTTCAAAAGTTGGTTCTTAATTGTGGAAACAGCAGTTGAGAAATCGTCCATTGGTCCATTTAGTAGCTGTTCTGGAGCTTTTGACTGCGTAGCCTCATCAGCAGAATGAATTTACTTTTTAGTGGAAAGTGATAAAGTAGAAATGGAGCGTGAGCTGAATGAATGTGATGCTTCTGATGTTTCAGTTTGATCGTGACTTCCTGGAGAACATGGAGGACTTTGTGACGTTGGACGAACTGGCAGAGGACGAGGACGAAGCAGAGGGAGAGTCCGACGCCATCGGTACCTGATGATTAGAGTGTTTTAGATATACAGACGAACCGTGTGGATAATCAGGATGATGTTTTTAATGTGTCGTCTAACACTGATCCTCCTTCCTGTGTTTGTGTTTCCTTCCTGTCTGCAGACAACTCGAGGAGAGGGGTACGTATCTGTAGCCTCCGTCACATCCGTCACATCCACGCTGCTCTTCTCATCCCCTTAACCTCTCCCTCCTCCTCCTCTTCCTCTT
This sequence comes from Sebastiscus tertius, assembly GCA_916701665.1. Classification (NCBI taxonomy): domain Eukaryota; kingdom Metazoa; phylum Chordata; class Actinopteri; order Perciformes; family Sebastidae; genus Sebastiscus; species Sebastiscus tertius. Next base: position 18,894 of record CAKAOH010041551.1, read on the forward strand.
CTTCAGGGTATGAGGGTGGTCAACATCGTGGGCTTCAGACGAGGTTACAACTTCCTGAACGAGCTGCAGGGACTCGCCAAACCTTTTGGGAAAGTGGTGAAACACCTGGTGCTGGACCTGAGACCCGAGGTACACCTGAGGACCACGTCATGCTAACAGACTAGCATCATGCTAACTGCTCTGTGTTCTAGTTTGATTAGAAATCCAACAGAAGATAGAAACATGTAGTGATGATAACCAGAGCTGTAGCTGGATTTGTATACACCCTTTTAGTGATGAGGTCATGATGATGTCACGGTGTCAGCTGGAGGCTAACGCTAGCAGTGGGCTAAAGTTACACATCTAAAATGTCCTCTTGCTGTGTTGTTGCCAGAATCCAGATATCACAGACATTAGAGATGACAAACTGTGATTGGAGGATGCTACAGGAAATGAGTCCAACGGAGGACAGCGCCGGGTCACGGTCCCTCTGCCTCACTCCTCGCCGCTAGGAGACGACTTCACCGGGAGGAGAGCAGGCGTTATCCAGCCGTCTCCTCCTGCAGTCGTCTCCAGCGGCGTAGGGGTCGGCTAATCTGGTCCCGTTGGTTCATGTTAACTGTCTCAACTACCTCTGGTGATCCTGGAGAGTGACGGCACATGTTGAGAGAAACTAGGAAAACAAGCCAACAATACTTGCTAGCCAGCGTTAGCTCACGTGTTCAGAGAGAATGAGAATCTCGTCTGGTTGAATCTTCTTTATTTCCCTTTAGTTGAAGCTGTAATCGTCTCTCTCTCTCTCTCTCTCTCTCTCTCTCTCTCTCTCTCTCTCTCTCTCTCTCTCTCTCTCTCTCTCTCTCTCTCTGGTCCTCCTGATCAGGCCTACCTTCAGTTTGCCACAGAAGAAGAAGCTCGAGCGATGGCCAGCTTTTACAACGGTAACATCACGGCGTCGGTGTGCGGCCGGCCGGTGAGAGTCAGTCACTCCATGAGCTACCCGACCATCCAGGTGAGCGTCTCACACAGTGTCTGAAACACCACAGAGTTTTATCTAGTTTCTGTGTTTTAAAGGTCCAGTGTGTAGATTTAGGTGGATCTACTACTCTAAATGTCATATCATATTAAAAACAATGTTTTCTTTAGTGTTTAATCAGCTGAAACTAAGAATGGTTGAGTTTCCGTCAGCTTAGAATGAGACCTTCATATCTACATGCAGTTAGTCCAGTCAGCACACTGACACACTGACAGCTGTTGTTGCCTGTTGCGCTGCAGTTTGCCATGTTATGATTGTTTTATGCTAAATGCAGTACCTGTGAGGGTTTCTGGATCAATATCTGTCATTGATTTGTGTTGTTAATTAATTTACAATAATAAATATATACATACATTTGCATAAAGCAGCATATTTGTCCTCTCCCATGTTAATAAGAGGATTAAATACTGGACTAATCTCCATTTAAAGTTCATTTAGAACAGATAAAAACATGTGTGATTAAATATTTTAATTGATTGACAGCTCTAATGTAAATCTGTTTATTGTTGTTTGTGTTGTGCGTTGTGTGTTGTTTGTGTTGTGTGTTGTTTGTGTTGTGTGTTCAGTGCGGCTCCAGCAGGGTGGTGTACATCGGTCAGATCCCCAACAGCAAATACGCAGACGACGCCATCCTGAAACTGGCCGAGCCGTTCGGCAGAGTCAAGAAGTATTTCCTCAACAGGCTCAAGAGAGAGGTACAGAACCAGAACCAGGACCAGGACCAGAACCAGAACCAGAACTGACCTGAGTCCTGATCTCTCAGTCTGATGTGTTTCATTGACGTTTAAACCAAACAGTTTAGAAACAAAGAGACTAAGCTCCACAGCCGCTAGCAGGCGCTGCGTTGTTTGGTTCTAACCTGTGTGACGTTGTTGGTCCTCAGTGCTTCATCGAGATGGAGAACGCTGAGGAGGCAGAGAGGATGGCGGAAGATTGCAAAGAGAATCCACCAAAGTTCAACGGGAAACGTTTGACCATCTACGTCAGCAGGAAGTACAGACAGCTCAAACACGGGTGAGTTTCTTCTTCTGTGGTGAAACTCTTCTAAATGTCTTGTTGCTGAAGCTTCAATTCATCAGTTATAACTGTTGGACTTTATAAAGGCGCTTTTTTAGTCTTCCGACCACATATTCTAATTATAACATTAATATTATTATCATTATTAATAAATATAATTATTATTAATAATAATTTAAATATTTTATCTCTGACAAACCAAACATCAAACATGTAAGTATCTTTAGACAACGTGTTATCTGGAGTAAGTCTTCAATGTGAGATTATATAATGTTAATGCCTTCACTGTGCCGTCTACAGACATCGATGTCCAGACAGAACCAAGAGAGAAAACAGCAGCATGTCGCCAAAATCCTCCAAACATCCTGAAGAACCTCCAGCCAAGAAATCCAAGGAGGAGAAGAAACCAGAGGAGGAGGAAGAGGAGGAGGAGGAAGAGGAGACGGTGAAGGAGAAGGAGGAAGAGGAGAAGCAGCTGGAGGAGAACAAAGAGGAAGAGATGCAGAGTTGTGATGACGAGAAGAGAGAAGAAAACTCAGCAGAGAAGATTCCTCAAGTTTCTGATGAGAACCAGAAGAGCTGCCGTGATGTGAGTTTATTTATTTTATTTATTTTATTCTGTTTATTCTGTTTATTTTATTTTATTCGATTTATTGTATTTTATTTATTTTCTTATTCTGTTTATTTTATTTTATTCTATTTATTGTATTTTATTTATTTATTTATTTTATTTTATTTTATTATATTTATTTTATTTTATTCTGTTTATTTAATTTTATTATATTTATTTTATTTTATTATATTTATTGTATTTTATTTTATTCTGTTTATTTTATTTTGTTTATTCTATTTATTTTATTTTATTCTATTTATTGTATTTTATTTTATTCCATTTTATTCTGTTTATTTTATTATTTAGTCCCTGTGTCTGTTGTCACTGAGTTGATCTGAGTTTTCTGAATAAATCACTGACCCTGGTTCTGCTCCTGGTTCTGCTCCTGGTTCTGCTCCTGGTTCTGGGCAGCAGGAGGTGCAGCAGGTGGAGGAGGAGACGGAGACATCGACCAATCAGAACGGACAGACCGATGCCCCCCCGCCGGCTGAAAACAAACCCAGCGTGGCGTCTCTGCCGCTGCCCCCCCACGACCCCAACACCCCCATCGGTGAGGAAACATTCAGAACTTCATCTGAGTTTATTATCGTTTAAACTTTAGTGTTTGTTCTGGAGCCTCTCGTCCTCTAACCTGCTGCAGTACCGCTCTCCGCCTGAAGTGGTACTGATGAGCCAGCGGGGGCGCTGTTTCACTAAAAACAAGCCTTATTAAACGCTGTTTAATTAATGACATCAGAATCAGAAACACTTTATTGATCCCCGGGGGAAATTATAAAAGAAAATAGAAAAATAGAAATAAGTATAGAGATGAAATGTAAATGTGTGCATTATGAAAATAAATGCAAATATAAAATTAACTATGAGATAAATCACAAACTCCAGTATAGGGGACATTAGATTACTGCAAACTATTTCAGTTTTTTTAATAAATGACGACTCTATAAGTCAGTTTGATGAATGTTCAACAGAACTAAATGATGTTATTAATAATGCCGTTTGTTTGTCCAGGTGTTGAACACGTGAAGATGGGTTATTACTGCCGCGTCTGCTTCCTGTTTTACTCCAACGAAGAGACGGCCAAGAAGACGCACTGCAGCAGCCAGACGCACTACGACAAGCTGCAGGTGAGACGCGGCGCCGCCCACATATCAGTGAATACGACAAGAGGGCGCCGTTCATATGGGCTCTTCTGGTGAACACGGTTAACACCGACACGTCTGAAGGAACCATGTGATTTGCAATACCCAAAGCATTATGGGAACTGTAGTTCTAAAACTTAAAGCAAGACAAAGAACAATAATAGGAGACAAATCAATGAATATTAACTATTAATATTTATTTATTTACATTATTATGAGTCAGAATGTCTCAACATGTCTGTTATGTCTGTGTGGAGGACAGTGTCTCTGAAACACTGAGTCAGCTCCAGTAGTCGGACAGATAACCAGAACTAGCTGACCATCACTAACCTCCTGTTTCTTCCTCCTGCTGTTTCAGAAACATCTGGAAAAGGAACAGACCAAAGCAGAGAAGAAGAAAGGGAAGAAGACGACCGCGTAGATTTCTTCTTCTGAGGAAGAAGAGTTGAAGTGGGACTTTTTATTCTACTTTTTATTCAGTCAGTTGTTCAGACTTAAAGGTGTAATGTGTCAGACTTTGAGTTTATCCGTTAAATAATGAATTAGCATCATCAGCAGGATGTGGAGAGCTTCCGGTGTTGACGTGTTGCAGCATGCTAAAAAGCTAGCATGCTAACCAGCTAGCCCCCGCCCGTCCTGTCTGTAATACCACTTGTTCCTCCGAGAGGCAGTAGAGAGTCACTGTAGCGTCCAGTCTGTCGTCTGTCCACCATGAGAGGACCAGGAAGTAGAGCTGCCCGTTAGACGGCTAACGTAGAGCGTCCGACCTC
>CAKAOH010041553.1:0-17596 GCA_916701665.1 Sebastiscus tertius
AAACTTTAACTACCTGAAGTTATTCACGCTCCAAACCTTTATGTCAAGATGTTTTTTAACCGGCCCTATGAGTAAAATTCCATTTGCTGTAAAATTGTGTAAGCCATCGACCTTCCTGTGAGGAAGACGTTGAGCACCATCGACTTTTTCTGACCCGCTTTTTTCAAGCTGTCTTAATTTGGAGTCATCGCTTGTGAGCATGACTAATAATGTCTTTTACTTAACTGGGGAGGAGAGATAAGTAGAGGAGCATCTGAAATCAATGGAGGAGGATTAAGGAGGACCCTGGGGCTTCCACGTTCTCTATTCAGACTCCTACAACCAACACATGCTTCTCCCTAGCACCCTGAGGACAGGGGAGGGGATACCTTTAGGCTACACCAATAGTACAATGTGCATAACACAACCCTTTTACAGTTTGATGGTTCACCAATCTTGATAACATTTCATCGAAACCGACTGTTTTCGCCCGGGGCTTTGCGCTTATTGGATGTTTATGATTTAATTTGAACATTATTTGGATTTAAAGTGTTGCTTTTTCTAATGGGAAAAGGTGATTGCGCCGTGCATCACACGGGGAACACAGGTGGGACCTTTAAAGCTGACATTTCGGTTTCAATTAATATATGCGGCGTATCATCTGAGGACTTGTGTCGTCGCGGAGATGCCGGGGGAATTACGGAAACGCAGCCTCAGCAAGGAATTGACTGCCCTCAGCTAGGAAATTACACTGCGACAAAATAATTAAAAGCCATGTCTAATTTAAATACATGCCTCTGCACTCTGAAATACCCCTCAGACCCCTCGGTGCGAGTCTGGAATATGCCGCCTCCACAGGTTTTGAAGTGAAATCACCCCGCGGGCGTCCGCGCCTAAGCAACAATGATTGGACCTGCCTTTGAAAAGTGTAACAGAGGAAGAAAATAAGACGTAACCCCTTTTTCCGCGGAATCAAAAAAAAACGGCGCCTCGCTTCCCTGTGTGTGTTTTGTGTGCGGCAAAGAGCGGCGTGGATCCGTGCAGAGCGAGGGAGCAATAAGGTGAAATAGAGATGAGTGGCTGCAGAGGGAAAATAAGCCGAATAAAAGGAGAGGAAAATGTCTCATGTGTGTGTCCATGAACGCATATTTTTTCGCCGTACTCCACATGTGGGCATTCATAAGTCTTTCTCTCGCATGAACACACATGTGTACCGTATGTGGCCGGTATAGGTAACAGCCCTATTATAAGGCAGTGATGCGGCTCAGCCACTATCCCAGGCCTTGCTGACAAAACTCTAATGTATAGGGCCTTGTGCTCTCTGTGCTGGGATTCAATTAGGATGCCTAACAGTGGGGCCTGCCTGGAATGGGATGGAGGAGTTAGAGCCCTGTCATATGGGCCCAGTGGGGCGGCAAGCCTCCACTCTGTCTGCCTAATACTGGTGTCACCGCCGCAGGGAGAAGCCCACTACCTAGGGCTCCAACTGACTGAATTATCTCACTTTATTTGTTTTCTCTGTCTCTGTACAGCTGCACTAGGTGAGACTTTTACTTAAAAACAGCATTTTGTCACCCATAGGTTGTAGATGTATGCTCTTTGCCCAGATGTAACTCAAGTATTTACACCTCTTAGCCTACAGGAAGAGACACTCGAGAGCCAAAAGGTTTTTTTAAAGGAGCAATATGTAGCGCTGACGGCATGTTTCCTTAATCTCTGCTGACATATCACGGTCATTTTATGATTTATTACAGTGAATGTGTTACATATTGGTCCTTTAATCTTTAATAGTGTGGACTGTTTAACATTGAGTGACAGAAAATTAAAGTATCAGGAACCACACAATATGACCTGGAAGCTTATTCTGTTGTGGTCATTTCAAAAAAAGTAAATGGGATGGGAAACAAGATGCCAAACAAATGTCTCAGGAGGCTGAGTAATTTCCTCAAACAGATGGACGCTTTAGTTTTAAGCAAACATTACTCAAACAGGAGGAAATAGTGCATTTGTTGGGGACTATTATACTATATATTTCAACGTATCGTCATACAACGATTCGCATATTAACAATTATTCCTCATTTTTTCGTTTTCCTACAAATGTCCAGCAACACGTGACGCACATGTTAATTTTCGCTTGTTACATGCATACAGTCATTTCAAAACAAACCGTCTTCACAAGAAACAACTTGGTTAGGGTTAGGTTTAGGCAACAAAACTACTTAGTTAGGTTTAAAAAAAGATCGACTTGGTTATGTTTAGGCAACAAAACTACTCAATTAGGTTTAGGAAAAGATCATGGTTTGGGTCAGAATAACACCAGAAGTGGCGTAACATAAGTACGGAAGTTACGTGACAAATAATTTAATGTTGACTCTTGGTATCAGACGGGGTAAAAGAGTCGTCTATTGAACGAAAGTTTGGTGTTTTTTTCACCCACCCATCCACCCCCGACCTCCTCCCTACGTCGCGTTTGTCGCTCTTTATACTACCTGGTTCACAATTACGTGGATTACATACACATTGATTTAGTGGGATATATACGAATTACAGTGCATTACTTGTGTATGAGAACAGCCTGGAGTATTTACAGCAGCAAAAAGATTGGATATGAAGATGAGCTCCATGAAAGCCCAAAGCAAAAACCAGTGGATCAACACCATTCTGCTATCAATTAGAGCTGTTTTCAGTGTCATAAACTGTGTGGAGAGGCATCAGTGGTTCAAGTTATTTTCAGATTTGGTCACATATAGAATATTTGACTGTGTAAATAGTAGCTTCATGCTCTGAACTGCCGTAAACGGGCTCCTGCTGGGGACACAATTCATGCTTGAATTTGGATAAACTGGGGAAGAATTTCCAGCCTGCAATTTGCCGTGCTTCACGTCGAGCCCACTTTAAGCTCCTATTTGCCATTTTCTGAATCGTCCCCCTTCGCGTCCACTCCAAACATCACGCCCGTCTCCTTTAACCTCCGTCTGATTGGTGCAGCTGCTGAACACCATATCTTTATTTCGGCCTCCCTACCTCCCATGTGAGGCCGTGTCTGCAAGCCAGGCCAAACAACTTTCCCGACATGGAAGCCAGACCGGAGTGTAATCAGGGAGAGAACCTCAGAAGCACACACCTGCTTCAAAACACTCGACGTGAGCACAAAAACGTAACCAGGTAGAGCTATTCCTCACACTGTCCTCTCCGCCTGACGGCGAGGCCTCAGCGGGACGGTGGCCTCGCCAGCGATGACTCAGCGTGGGATAATCAGTGTGGAGCCGCGGCCGGGATTACGGCGGGGCGGGGAGCGCGGGGCGGTAGGCTGTGGGCGAGCAAGGTGACAGGGATTCTGGGGAGGAGGGATTCTCCCGCCATCAGCAGACCCAGCGTGAGATGTGATAATCACTGACCCACCACAGGGCCCCAAACCGGGCCGCTAATCAGCCATTATTGAGTGCAATCACGAAGAAGAGGGAGGCCCATCAGAAAGAGAGAAACAAAAAGACACAGCAGTCTGACAGAAACACTTTTGGGGTGAAAGGGGAAAAAAAATATATAAAGTTACTGAGTGAACCGCAAGCTCCTGGTACTTGAAATCAGCATGTAAGTGAAAATCTGTTGTGAAATATTTTCCAAGCCGAGGACAGAAAGTGAAAGTTATTTTACACATTGATGGCGTTAACCAGAAAAGAACAATGTTTCCAATATATGTGGGCTCGTAAGATATGTATATGTATGATAATGAAAGTATGGGTTGGTATGGAGGCCCAAAGTGTTCAATATTAGATAAATTGGCTAAATGTGTTAGCATCTGTTGGGCTTTCTAGCTTAAGAGAGGCAAGGACTATGCGATTATCTGACAGATATTATGAAATTAAAATATCTATAATGAGAATAAAAGTGATGATATAACATTTCAATAATTTATTTATTTATTTAATATTGACCACTTTGAGCCTCCATACCAACACATGCTTTCATTATAAATACATATATTACAAATTCTGCTTTTACCACTTTTCTGGTTTTGGCTAATTTGCTTATTTGGAATTTAGTCCAGCCATACCAAGTGTTAGTTTCCCTGTAGAGATATGCATTGGGATCATTAACACAAGAGCTTTTTCTCTTTTAATGTACCTAATTGCATCGCTCTTCACAGACGAATGCACACGACGAGAGCGGTTTTGTTATGATAGCTGGCAAACGTACAATTACAAGTCCCATTAACATCCTCTTGAAAAGAACGTAGATGCACAAAAGAGATGGACTGAATACACGAGACAAAATTACAGACTGTCGATACCCCCGCTCATTGATTGTCACGGGAACACAATGAAGTCTTTAGTAGTTTTGCAGAAGAGATGGAGGTATTATGTTTTTGCATCTCAGGGGTGACCAGGCAGAAAAGGGTGGGGGTCATTTTAAATCACACTTTAATTCAGCAGAGGATGACAGCCATTGTCAACACGCTTTGTATCGAGTTTTAGTCCCTGAAAGAGAAAGTAATTTAGTGCATCGGCATGTTCTGGTAGACGAGTAGCTGATTCTTTTATTCACTGTGTGTGTGGAAGGTGGGTGGTGGTGGGCGAAGTTGTAAATGTGCCTCTAGTCTGTGTGTAACTAGGTATCCATCAGTGGTTGCATGGATGCATTACATCTCCTTTTAGTTGTCGTTGCATGAGTAGATATGAGGAACCACATTTAAGGGTAGACGAAGATGTTCAACGATCACATGTGGGTGTAATCATGGATGGATTACTGATCAGGCCTACAGGGCACAAGCCCATAGGCTCCCTGGCCTTCACCTACAAAATGTCACTCAAAGAGAAACGTACCGACCAGGAAGAGACTCAAAATGACACAATGAAACACAGATGCAAAAGAGCTGCAAAGACACACAAAGCAACTACAAGGAAAACCAAAACAGCTGCAAAGAGACACAAAACAACTACAAAGAGATGCAAAACAGCTGCAAAGAGACAAAGCAACAACAATGAGTAGCAAAAGAGCTGCAAAGAGACACAAAGCAACTACAAGGAGAATCAAAACAGCTGCAAAGAGACACAAAACAACTACAAAAAGATGCAAAACAGCTGCAAAGAGACACAAAGCAACTACAAAGAGATACAAAACAGCTGCAGAGTCACAAAACAACTACAAAAAGATGCAAAACAGCTGCAAAGAGACACAAAGCAACTACAAAGAGATGCAAAAGAGCTGCAAAGAGACACAAAGCAACTACAAAGACACAAAATTACCACAAAGAGACACAAAACCACAAAGAGATGCATAACGACTACAAAAATGACCCAAAACAACAGCAAAAAGAGGCTATACAACTCTGTGTTTTGCTCCTTTATAGGAGAGGTGGTGGGGCCTTTTGCATGTCTGTGCCCAGGGGCTCACTGTCTCATAATCTGCCCATGGATGTAATATTTGTTTGTCCACATATTTATGAACACTTATGTGCTTTTCGAGCTTTGGCGAAATTGAGGTGTCTCCTCAAATTCTTGTCAAGTCAGTTATTTTATTATCTTCCCAGTTTTATTTTGATTTCTCCATGATATGACTCTGTTGCGCGGTCATAGTTTATCTCAGGTGTGTTAAGTAACAATTACTTTCTGAAAGCTTCTTATTTATTTAGCCTGTTGCATGTGCCACATATTCACATCCTCCAGACTGTAATTGCTAGTTGACTCCATGCAGCTTTTTTGCTATTATCACCTATGAGATGACTTTGGATTTTTTTACCCTCGGCGGTTTTCAGCGCGGCGTCTGTGGTGATGAAAAGTCTGTTTTTTTATCCTTTCAACTGTGACTGCAACTGTTTCTGAATAACTTACAGGACATATCAAAACACCTGTAGGATTCGGGGTGTTGACTTTGGGAAATATTGCAGTGCTGTGAGCTGAAATTTAATTGAGTGTTGATGTGTGAGAGCAGGTATTGAGGAGGGTGGTTCTGTTGTGCCGGACTTTATTGTTGAGCTCAGTGAAGCTTCTGAGCCTCACATGAAAGACGCTTTTGAAAGGAAAGGTAAAGTCTTTGAAAGTTGGTGAAAATGGTCCGAAATGTCCTCAATTAAATAAGCAGGGACGGTGATAGCGATAGGGGTCAGAGTAGCCGCAGGTCACCGCTCTCCAAAAAGCAGATAAGACCTTGAGGAAGATGTTTTGTGCATCCGCGTCTGTCAATCTGTAGATATTTGTTATTGTGAGCTCTTTATCTGTGCGAGTGTGCGTGCGTGCCGGCAGCAGTTTGTTTGCAGACTCCAGAAGAAATCCTAAAAAATTCATGCTTCCTCTTCGGCAACAACCTCAGGTTTTGTTCTGCCCTTCCCGGCGAATACGTAGGTTTTAAGTTAACACAGAAATGGATTATTATCCTGTCTGGAAGCATCGATATATCGATATGTTTTGTTTCTGTGGATTGTTGAGGATTCAAAGACTACACAGTTCAAACTTTCAATCATTTGATGGTGTGTTTAAAACCTTTTTTTTAAGCTGCTGCGGACGTATTTTAGCAACATTCAGTTTTGCTGTCGTGGACTGATTTGATTCGTGAAACATTACTCCCTGGAACCCGGAAATGAAAGTGATTAGGAAGAAGACAGATGAAGGATAACTGCTGGAAGCGAGTCCTTGCATGAATTCTATGAATTATGACAGGTTGGTCCTGCTCTGAATATGTGCAATTTGGTGGATGAAAAAAAAAAGCTATCTGAATTTCCATCAGTCAAACTAAATGATAAATTTCACGACTACAGCTCAGTTCATCCTCGCGTTATTCCATTTCAGAGACCTTTTAGAAAGTCTTAAATTGACTACAAATATCAATAGTATCCCGCGATACAATGTCCTTTTGTGCATCTCGGAACATGAATCTGTTTCCAGTGCTTTTGTTGTGATATATACCGTCACCTCTATGCTGCCTCTCGGTGAAGTTCATCCACGGACAATGGCTCCGTCTGACAGCAGAGATAAGGCTCCTCGAGGTGCTTTTGTATCAGTATGCATCGCTCTCACCAGCACTTCACTGGCTGTGTTCTCACAGGAGACAAGATATCCAAACGCTCCGTCTGGACAAAGACATGAGTAGAGACGGGGCTGAGTGTGGGCTACAGTCTCCTCGGCGGTAATGCTCTGCAAACCGAAATATTCTGTTGGTATTTAGCCACGTGATACTGAATGGATACTAAATAAGAAGTGATTTCACTTCTCATTAGTGAAGCTTTACAAATTTTCACGGCCTTGTTTGCAGCTGCATTAGGCTACATTTTAAAGCACCGCGACATATTTGGGAAATGCACTTGAGGCCTTTGCACACCAAGTATTTGTGTTTATTTTAATCCGTCATCCGATAAAATTCGTTACGCAAAGAAACTTTGCACACTGATTCTGATTTATTATTCTATTTGTTGCAAAAACACGAGACAAAACTGAATTAATTACGTGGGTGCAATGGATAGCACTAATCCCAAAGGGGGTGCTAGCTACACTAGAGCACAACCACTACTTTCTAATCTTTCGTACATCCTTTGTTTTGCGACATAATTCCAAAATGTTCTGCAATCACCTTCCAATCGATCTTTAAATTCCACATTTGTCGTAAAGTGCTTTGTGATGTGAGACAAGTGAACGAGATGCCATTTTTTACGGAGGCTCTGTGTGGTCAAACAACTCTGACAGTTGCGGGAAAAAGATGCTTAAAATCGAACCTGTTTCAAAAACTTTGATGACATTCAAAAGTTTCGGAGTTGGTGCGTAAACGTGATCAACACAACATGACGTTGTATTTTATTTTTAAACGTGCGACAATATCGGACGAAAAATTACTGCCTCATGTTCGCTTTCTTGCCGAGAGTTAAATGATTGATATCACTCTCACTGTCTGTACAATAAATATGAAGCTACAGTCGGCAGGCAATTAGCTTAGCTTAGCTTAGCTTAGCTTAGCATAGCCAAAAGACTGGAAATGTGGAAATAGCTAGCCTGGCTATGTCCAAAGGTAACAAAACCCACATCCTGCACCTCTAAAGCTCACTAATGAGCATGTTATATATCATTAGCTTAATTAGTACAAAAATCGAACTGTACACATTAAACGTCATATAAAATTTGTCCCATAAAGCGACAAATTGTCAATTTTACACACACCATTTTTGTTCTTATCTAATGTTGCATATTTAGCGTACAAATGTGAGGGTGGTTAAGCATTATTTCTTCTTTTCATCAATGTTCTTTTGAACAATTACAAGCCTCTTCAAAGACCACCGTGTTAAATGTGAGGCTCATCCATTTTCCTCCTCCTTTGCTAATCCTTTTCTAACAATGCTGGACCTCCACTTTCTGTTTGAGTCTGTGGACATTCTCAGGACCTATTAATGCATTTCAAGAAACCAGTTAGCAACACACACACACAGACAGGCGCGAGAGAAAGACGGGACAACACCTCGTCCTCGCTCATTATTAATGAAGGGGTCAGGTTGGACATGAACGCTAAGTAAGACATAGCACAGAGCGAGAAACATGATGTGAATTAATAAAAAAAGAGCAGCTGAAGCAGACTGTGCTGAGACACTCTAACTAACGTGTTGCTGTAACATCAGCGTTTCCCATGCTGCGATATCTGTTTGGTCAACCTGCTTGAAAAATGCATAATTGGGTGAGTTGGTGCTTGTGAAGAAAGAAAACCTCCCACAGAGCCGGGCTCTCACCGCGGGGCTACTCCACAACAGCTAATGATATTATTTTATTGGTGAAAACAACTTATTAGCGAACATATTTTGGGGTTTTGTTCATGCTTTTGTAATTGAAAAATAATATATTCTACTGTTCTAAAAAATGGGTTCAGGGTCTGTTTGGAATTAAACCATACTTGTCAAATAGTATGCAGTTTATTCCGCTACAATCACACACTTTACAGGACCTGAGATCAATTTAGAAGCATTTTGCAGTTTTACTCTTCATGCTGTTTTAGCTTTGAGGGGAAACATTTGATTTATTAGATTAATTTGTCACATGTTGCCCAAGCTCTGCCGCCAAACTAACTTACACGCTTGATATACTCAACCCAGTCTCACGGGAAGGCGTGCAAATAGCACGACATTACAAGGACGTTCAACGTGTCAAGAGGACGCATTAAGGCTTTGCGCATGTCATATGTACACCACTTTTCGTGTGTCATTTGTACGCCAAGAAACAAAACTACAGTAACATCCGGAGGCAACAAAACCACTCACTTTAGGAAAACATTATGGTTGGGCTTAAAATAAGAAACAACGAAACGTAAGTACGGAAAACACGTCACAAATGTCACTACAATTATTGTGTCATTCATACGCCTTTTTGAATGGTCTGATATACCATTTAAAGGAACAGTGTGTAACATTTTGGGATCTGTTAGCAGAAATGGAATATAATATTAATAACTATTTCGTGTATAGTCACCTGAAACTAAGAATCGTTGTGTTTTCGTTAGCTTAGCATGAGCCCTTCATATATGGAGCAGGTCCTCTTAACGGAGTCCGCCGTGTTTCTATAGTAGCCCAGAAAGGACAAACCAAATACTGGCTCTAGAGAGAGCCTTTCACGTTTTTTCCGTTACCTGAAGGCCACCGTAGTTCTCCGACGCGCTTGTGAAACAGCGGTAACGTGAACCGCAGAGTGCAAAACCGTGGTACTGCCAGCCCACGTCTGACTTCTGTTGCTCCTAGAGTAGTGTTATTATGGTATGGATGGCCTCTGAGCGAGGCGAATAGCATTACCATAGTGTTGCACTCGGTGGCTCACCACAGTCTTGGAAAGGGAGGAGTGAGTGGAGGAGTTGGTTGCAATCTGCAACCACACCACTATATGCTGGCAAATCCTACACACTGTACCTTTAAAGCTGAAGAAGGAAAGTCTTTATTTCACCAGTGCGCTGTGTTCAATGGATGTGTCAATTACTATCCCGTCTACGTCCCTTCAGTGGTTTTAAATATGGACTGCGCCACTTAGTGTATTTTCTGAAAATGAACTTAAATATACAGTCCAAACAACTGCCCCAATTAACACCAGAAGCCTTGTCCTCTGCTGTGTCCATCCACAGATTCTGGTTATAAAACAACCCTGGTAGCACATTACAAAAAAGAGGGTCCTTGGCTCCCAGACGCGGGGGTCCTTCTCTCTGCAGGGGAGACGTAGTGGGGAGCCGAGGCCGAGAGCGCTCTGCCAGCCTTATGATTCCCTCCACGTTCCTCTGATTCCCAGCCACTCGCAGATCAATAGCGGTCTTTGAGCAAAGCAGAGGTCCTATTGTGACTGCATTCGCCAGGGCCAAGCTACGGCGGCCATTGGTGCAGCTAAACCATGACGGATTCATCCTGGCCTGCTTCTCCCATTAGTCAGCCACCACGGGTGAAAACACAGACCTAAGGTCCCCTAATGGGAATTTAATGCACTTCAATGTACCTGCAGCCAAATAGAAAGAAAACGGCCGCTGTTTTTCCCTCCGCCGATGATGACTCACAGTGGATATTAGATCTCCACAGTCAGCGAGGCCGACATGTATCATAAGCAGAGACTCTCGGTGTGCAGAAGCGGCTCCAAATTGGAATCGGAGCATTGAGTGCACTTGTGTGCCGCCGTTGGGTATGTGGCTTAGCGGAGGGATCGTTTCTTTTACTGGGACGGAAGGGTGTGCTTAATGTGGAGTGGGATATGTGTGTGTGTTAGGGTGTGCTTGCTTACCTCTTGGATATAAGCCTGTCTGTGTGTGTGTTTACCTCTCAGTTATGCATGCGAAGTGAGTAGTACCTTTATTATCTAAGTCTTGAAATGTGTTGCCGGTGTATAGAAAACTCAGTTTTTGGGCAACTTAAGCATAAAAACTCCACTGAAGCCTTCAGCATATGAATTATGTATATGGATAAATGCATCATCCCATACAACCCCATAGTGTATCCACTGTGTAGCGCCTTTTTTTTTTTTTTTCCAAATGAAATGTTTTTTTCTGCTCGGCTGAAGCCTTAATTGATCGAATTACTCGCTCAATTTGCCTTTCCAATCCAAACTGGATTCCACTTCCCTTGAAGAATCCCCCGTTCTTAGTTATATATTTTAATGGTGTCCTGGTTTTAAACGCAGACGCAAAAGTAAACACTGTTTGTAATGCTAAATACTTTGCAGCCTAGAAAAGTATTTCTATATGCGAGACACTTGCGAGGTGCAGCCTGTTGCGGGTTGCTTGGGATTTTGCAGCGTGTCTCGATAGGCCCGGCGAAAATTAGCATCACATTCTCATTTTTTAAGTGTTGTTTTTGTTGCATTTAGCACTTTTACGTCGCTGCTAAGTTTCTTGTACACCGGTGCTTCCCACACTGCTTTATCAGCACTTCCAGTAACTATTAGGATTCTCTGTGATTTCAGCTGTGCAGTCAACCAAAACATGGCACACGGGTCGTGCTCTCTCTCCGCGCTGTGCCGTGGCCCCTTTTGTGCTGTTTATGCCAAGGGCCACGACACTGACTCTCCAGCTATGCAGGGGGCAAAGCGGCTAGCCGGTGGCCGTAACCCCGTGAACCCTCCCTTGGACGCACAGATGCACACAAACGGTGAGTCGGGGGTATAAAACATGACAGTATTGGCAGGTCCCGGGATGGCTGCCCCCTCCAAGGTGTCGGGCTTCATAATGACCCCATACGCTTCTATCCGCCGCGTATTGAGCGCTTGTGACACATAAAGCTGTCGTGGCGTGATGAGAAATAACCACTGTCAGCCCACATCTGCGCTTCAAAAGATTTAAGCACGGATGGAGGAGAGGGGCGAGATGGACCGGAGAGGAGAGGAGGCACGGAAGAGAGGGGGAGGCAAAGGGCAGTCCGCATGGCAGCGCAGCGTGATTCATGCGCCTGCAACAGGATGCAGGGTTCTTCAGAAAAAACACACTTCTGTTACTTTGGCTTAGTCACTGGCCTGCTGACTAATACCAAAATATATAGAGAATGGAGCTCCGGCACACTATGTCCAGTTCATAAAAACTTTTTGTTCTTAACATTGGTGTCTGGTAGATTCTGGAGAAACTTCTCTAAATAGACGGATGGAGGCTGGATGGATAGAAGGATGGATGGAAAGATGACATGGATGTTAAATGATACTTTGATGGTTGAATAATTGGATGGATGTTAGATAGATGGATGTATTGATTCATTAATAGATTCATAAATGGATAGATGTGAATGGTTTGATTCATAGATAGATGGTTAGATTGATGGATGAATGTTGGGTGACTGATGGACATCAGATGGATACATGGATGATGCATAGATAGATAGATGGATGGATGTAAATGGATAGATGGATAAATGGGTGGATGTTAAATGGTAAATGGATGGTAAATGTAAATGGATGGTAAATGTTATTGGGTCGATGGGAAATTGGGGGAATGTTAATCGATAGATGGACAAATGGATGGATGTTAATGGGTAGATTGGTGGATGTTAATGGGTGGATGGATAAAGGGATGATGCATAGATAGATGGATTGATGGATGTTAATGGGTAGATGGAAAAATGGATGGATGTTAATGGGTAGATGGATAAATGGATGGATGGATGTTAATGGGTAGATGGATAAATGGATGGATGTTGATGGGTATATGATGCATAGATGGATAGATGCTAATGGATGGATTGATAAATGGATAAATTAATGACAGATTGATAAATGGATGGATGTTAATGGATAGATGGGCAAACCAATGGATATTAATGGATAGATGAATAAATGGATGAAAGTTTATGGGTAGATGGATAAATTGATGGATGTTAATGGATAGATGGATAAATGGGTGGATGTTAATGGATAGATGGATACATGGATGGATGTTATATACACAAATACAAACCAAATGCACTAAAATACATTTAAAAAGTTCTATCTGATAGCTCTCTTCCCACTTTCACTTTCTCTCACAGTAGAAGGGCTGGCTCCACACTGCGGCTGAACAGACAAACAAGTGATATCTTCAGAAAAGTACAGGCAATTAACTTTAATAACAAGTGAACACACTGTTGACAGGCTTTTGACAGGTAATCTCTCGGGAGAGGCAGTGCAACAATGACTGTTGAGCTCCAGAGATGTGAATCATGTATTTGGTTAAATACTCAATAAGAATCAAAGCCACATTCATATTCCCAGCGAAAAAACAGTTTGCCATAGGTTGTGCATCTAATTTAAAACAGCCTTTGATTTTTTTTTTTTCTTCGCTGTGATGTTTTCAGGCTGGCGGGCTAATGTGATTTTGAATGATGAGACGCGCTCAGCGTGTCTTCTAACTCACAGAGGGGTTTCAGGTAGTTCTACCTGTTAACCGACGGTTAGCCTAAGTGTCTGAGCGGGCTTCCCCGCGGCGAGGCAAGAACTTCAGCTCCGCGGGGGAGGAGACGGGAGGAAGGTGGAGGCGATTAGAATCGTGTGCCGCCTCTCAATCGTGTCATCAGTCTTTTGAGATGAGGGAAGTTTGTTAGTGTGTGACTCAGCTCAAGTCGGCCCAACTACACACCTGAAATGTACACAAGGGCGTGTAACTATTCTGCGCATCATTGACGGTAAAATTGTTCATACTGACTTTGAATGCTGATATTTCTTAATGTTTATGCCACTATTCTTTGATGTAAGAATATGTAAGAATCAGAAATTGCTTGTTAACAGTGACACCTGTGGCCGCCAAATCAACGACAGTCAGCGTCCTGGTGCTCGCGCTTGTGCTCGTACTATGTAGACGCGAGCGACTGAACGTGATTGACAGCTAAAACCACAATATCACTGTATATTTCACATACTTGGCAGTTATGTTAGCTTACCTGTCCAATAGGAATTTTGGGGTCTGTTTTGATATCCATTGGATTTTCCTGGAAAAAAAAACGTCCCGCATCCTTCAAATTAAAAGCAATCTGCAGGCTGATAGAGTAAACCCAGAAGGTCGCGGAAGGTCTCATTTTTTAGGTTTGGTTACAGCCTGTTCACACATTGGCAATAAAAAAACATGTAAAAAACTTACATACAGTCCCTTTAAATGGGAAAATACTTTGAATTTAGACCATCGTAGGATACAAATGAAGGAAAACTAGTCCAATTTACACGCAATGTTTGATTTCTGTGCTTTTCTGGCTTTTCCCCATACGTTTGTGTAATCCGACGTCTCTACTGGTTAGCATATGTTGGTTATGCTCGCTTTGATGAGAATCTTTTGAGTGTTTTTTACTCAGATTGTTGCATATTTAGTCATGAATATTCAATTTTGTGGAAAAATACTTCAGATTTGAAGCCAAGGGGCTTTACGTTTATATTGTTCGTCTCTTTCACCTGCACACACACAATCAGTGGTTAACCACAGCTTTTGTTATATCTACTGTTGCTTTCACTGTCTCAGTATGTTCCCGAGCAACTGTTTGTATCATCTGTTAACTTTCCAGCTTTAAACTCCAGCAGTTCGGCCTCAGACCCGGACTGTGGAGCCACCTCAGCCCCCTCCTTTACTCCTCTGTTAACTGTACCTCCTTCCCCTCTCCCTCCCTTACCTGTTTTTTTCCTTCACATCCCTGCATGATTTCTTGATTTCATCCTTCTCTCTTGACCTGCTTTGTGTGTGTGTGTTTTTGTTTCGGCAGCAGTGGGAGGTCTCCGGACAGAACAGAATCTTAATTTCAACTCCCTCCCTAAGTTTGTAAGAGCTTATCCCTCCACGCCGGAGACCTCCCTGGGCTGCTGAGCGAGCGAGCGAGGAGGGGAAAGGATGGAGGACGTGGTGGTAGGATGGGTGTTGTTGGGGGGAGGCGGTGGGGTCTCGTGGCTCCGCACAATCAGAGCGGTGCCTGGTTTTAATGAGGAGCCTGTTTGTTAAATCCACTCAGGGAGGCTGTGCAAGTGCTTAGCATTTGCTCTCTAATTAGGAAAGCTAAACAGTCCCTATTGCTGAGGATCAACCATTAGGGGGGGAGAAGGGGCGCTCGGCGCGGCTGTGCACCGGGTGCAGATTGCTGGGAGGAAGAAAGAAAGAAAGAAAACAATCAAATGAGTTATTGTCATTGCAAACAATAGGCTCAAATTTTTTTGGGAAGAATCGATTTAAGCAGCGATGATGGAGAAGCCAATCACACGGCGTGCCAGCAGGTATGTGAGGGTGAACTCATCAAGCATGGTCATTACAAGGAGTCCACCTAGTGGTCTTTAACAGAATTGCAGCAAAAAAACACTTTATTTGTCTAAATAGCTGCAACGGCGAAGGTGTTGACCATCCCATCATCGTCATTATATGCAATTTGCTAAACCGTGCGGTCGCAGCCATCAACTGCTATCAAGTGAAGACCACCTCTCCTAAGTGTGTGTGGGCGGAAAAACATGTTTCCCATCCCTGAGTGCGGCGCCGGGGAGAGCCACGCTGAGCATGTTGACAGGGAAAACAACAGCATTCTGCCACAGCTCCTTTTCATCCGCACAATAAATGCCTCCCTGATTACCCCCCTTCCCCGTCACGCACGCCGCTGTTAAAGTGCAAGAAGAGACGAGCGCTTTTTAGATTAAGACCCTGATCAAATTTTCATAACTCAATTTCAGGGAGAGAGGGATTGCTGTGGGATGTAAAAGTGTGTGTTTGTGTGTGTGTGTGTGTGTGTGTGTGTGTGTGTGTGTGTGTGTGTGTGTGTGTGTGTGTGTGTGTGTGTGTTGCCTGTAATCAGCTTTCTTTGTCTGCATCCATTTCTCTTTGAGTGAAACTGTGTCATTGATGATAGCGTTCGTGTGGGCGCCGGCTTTCAAATAGTCGCACCGACTTCATAAAGCCGAAGATGATAATTTAGTTGTGGTATTAAAGTTGCCGACAATTACTGCTGCAGTGGTAATTTCCAATGTTTAAAAAGCTGGTCTTCTTCAATAGCAAACTTTATTACATTTTGTCAAAAACAACATATTTCCGTGGATGTGGAAGCATTAAACACGAGGCCGATATTTGCATAGGTCATGAATAAACCAGTGTTTTCAGTACATTTCAGAATATACCACTTGTTGAGCTTGGAAATAGTAGTTAGAAGTTCTTAGCACACTCACTGGAATTTTTCTGGAGCTTTCAATCATACTTCCTGGCCCTCATTACCACTAAATATTTTGGTCACATAGGCTACATGTCTTGTGATAACAATCGGAACCGAATTTCCAGTAAGTGGCCCCTTTGTTAAGATTCGTGGCCTCTTTTACAAACATTTATCACATGGCTTTGTTGAATACTCAATTCTGATTGGTCAATTAAGGCATTCTGCAGTCTGTCATATCTTTATAGCAGACCGCTGCTATGTTTGACAGACTGTTGCTATGGACGCAGTTCTGATGTCAAACCCTGGTTCCATTAAATAGGCATTAAGCTCCATAGATGTGGGCCAGTAGCGGCCTGCTATACGCAATATTAGGTAAACACAGAGCTTTCTCCCAGGAGACCGAGGTTTGCATCCCGTGTCAAACCAACGACGGGTAGTTGTGTTTGTGTTCACAAGCGTTCGGTTTCATTTTCACTTTTGAAACGTAGTTCCCTTACTCTTAACCAAGTGGTTTTGTTGCCTAAACCCAAAGAAGTTGTAGTTTTGTTTCCTAAACCTGAATAAGTTGTAGTTTTGTTGCTTAAACCTGAAGTAGTTGTAGTTTTGTTGCTTAAACCTGAAGTAGTTGTAGTTTTGTTGCCTAAACCTAAAGAAGCTGTTATGTTTGTGTTCAAAACGTAACGTTTCATTATCATTCAAACAAAACATGTTGCTTTTAAGTTTCACTTTCAATTTTACAATTTAGCAAGCCCCTACTGACCCACATCCATGGTGCTTACAGTGACAGATAACGCACCTTTTAATGGCCTGATAACAGTCGAATCGGGTGCACCCCCAGTGTTGTAATCTTCTTACAAACACTGCCAAAAAGTGCTCACTTAACATTTCCAATGATTAGTTGTGATAAAAAAACTCAAAATGTGCATGTTACAGTACATAAAGGACATGTGCTTGATACCAGAAACACCCACGCTGGCAGTTTCATCCTTGCAGTGCAGTCTATTTAAACAGCAATCACCTCAAGCACTGCACATTACCCTTTAACGTGTAATCGTATTAATGTGTGTGTGCTGATGTGCATTTACAGTCCATAGGCTTCTCCTTTCGATCTATAAACGGGATCAGATCCAAAAGGATTCACAGGTTTCTCAGTGCACCGCTCAGTGTTTGCTTGTCATGTAACTCATGTACGCCGCCCGTGTCTCTTTCCCACGATAGCAATAATACAGTGAGGGTATCACCCTGTCATGTGCTCCCTTCTTCTCTATTACTTTCGCTCATCCTCTCTATTTCTCTCCTCCTTGTCTCCCCTCTCCTTCTGCTGCTTCAGGTTGTATCAACGCGTCTGTCACCTCTCTTTCTTTCTCTTCCCTCCCTCCCTCTTCCCAGACAGTCAACTGGTATGGCGACACCAGACTGCGTGTATTTTTAGCGCCCGCCACAGATGGGGCCGTGGCAGCATGTCAGAGACCAGAATGTTCTTTATCTCAGCTGTCAGGCCGTTCCCCGGGACCAAAATGGAGCCCGTCCACTTCTGAGGGGGGGGGGGGGGGGGGCG
>CAKAOH010041553.1:17616-54301 GCA_916701665.1 Sebastiscus tertius
GTTCTCCCCCTTTTCTTCCAGTTGTTTTAATTGTGTCTTTTTGGCACGGCTAAATAACTGTTGAGGGTGCAAATGGAAAGGAGGCGAAAGGAAATGCTGCGTCAGCTCCTCTGTGGGAGCTGCATCCAAACCTATGATCAAGCTGAGGTGAAATTGCAGGCCGGGGCCTCGGCAGAAATATAAGATTTCTCTCCAAAGCGAGCTCGCTGAAAGGACCACATTACCAGGCGAGTCATAAAAAGATACATTTCGTAGCGGGAAGAAGATGCAGTTTTGTTTATGTGTTGAAATAACAGGCTCTGTCCTATGCCGTGACCAACCCATGGGCAAGAGTGCACCTCTACGCTCAAGATGCCCTCTGGTAAAACACTGAACATGCACAGCTAGGGAGTATCCATTTGATTCCCTAACAACCAAAGTGTCAGACCAGGAAGCAGGCCTCTCTGACTCTGAAGAGGGAGCAAGTAGAAAAACACGCTGCAGGCTACGACTGGGGGTCAAGTGGTCGGCTTTTGTGCATCACAGTTTGGGAGTCTGCTGAGACTCTCCTCTGGCAGCGCTCGCACACTCGAGCAGCAAAACCGGCGGTCCACGTGAATATCAAGGAGGAGTGGGAGGAAGACAGGAGGGGATGCTGACAGAGAGGTGGTGGGTGGGTGGGAGAGGCAGAGAGGGGAGATAGTCTGTGGGGGCAAAGATGTCAGAAATGATGTGAAGTTCGGTTTGTCAGGCTGTCAGATTGTGTTCAGCAGGTGTGTGTGAAGTTGTAAGTGACTTTTCTTTGCTAGTATATCTCCATTACCATGACAAAAACACACTATTTACAATTGTTTCTATGGCTCTAGTTCACATTTACTGCTCACATTGTGGATTTTAAAGGAACAGTGTGCAGCATTTATGGGGATCTATTGACAGAAGTGGAATATAATATTAATAAGGATGTTTTCTCTAGTTTATAATCACCTTAGAATAAGAATCATGGTGTTTTCATTAGCTTAGAAAGAGTTGTTTATGTCTACATAAGGAGCGGGTTCTCTTCACGGAGTCCGCCATGTTTCTACAGTAGCCCAGAACGGACAAACCAAACATTTTTTCGCATCCGCCACCGTAATTCTCCTACACACTTGGCACACAGGAGCAATTTCAGTTGGTTGCAATCTGCAACCACGTTGCTAGATGCCGTCAAATCCTACACACTGCACCTTTAAAGTAGGGCGGCATTAGTCCATATTTCTCTCATCCATAAATTGCATGAAAAGACAAAAAACAACAATCCATTAGTCCATCTCTCAAGCCCATCAGTTCCTATTAACTCTTAAATCTTTAAAAAAAGGCTTGCAAATATATATATTTTTTTTAATAGAACAGCTAGGCACTGTAATTTTTCACAAATGTTACTAAAACAGGAGTAAATAGTGCATTTGTTGGGGACTATTTTAAGCCGTGGAATGATACACATTTGGTATACTAGTGAGTATACAGCAGGAGGGCGACATATGTGAGAACCTTAGTCATTGCAAGCATGTTTAGCATTTAGCTCAAAGCACTGTTGTGCCTAAATACGGTCTCACAGAGCCGCTAGCGTGGCTGTAGACGCTTATGGTTTGGCGTTTTTGGCCGCTTGTCTTTTGCATAAAGTTGAGGTCTAAGCTTTATGCAAATCAGGTCCGGCGCGACTCGCCGTCTCTGGAAACTCCCAAAAAAGGTTCTTGGAGGTCTATGGAACAGAGGAATAAGCAGGCTTTGGCTATATAGACAATACTTGTTAGTAGGATCGGTTTGTTGATGGTTTTGGTGTTTTTATTTGCTGACAATAAGAGACAAGAATAAAGTGAAAGTGTATGATGGTGGTCTGAGCTTGGTTGTTGTCCTGTGCTAAGAACAAATGATGATCAATACCTCCACTAATTAATATTTGCTCTCTCCATGAAGGTGGTTTTCCCAGCGGCGCAGTGGGATGGAGATTCAGGTCAATAATGTGTCTTTCAACGAGGAGCTCTAATCAAGCCCGAAGGTCTCCTTCTGAATCGGGTTGCATTTCGGAGCCTCATTTCCATTCGCCGTCCCTCAAGGCAAGGTAAAACAGTCCCGAGGTATACATGAGCAAAGGCTCCGTACTTTGTGCCGCATGACTAGTTTCCACCCGCGGCCCGGTCAATTGATATGGAAATGACGGGCGGGCCAAGTACTTCTAACTGGAGGGAAATAATGGAGCATAGACACAAAAAAAAAAAGCAGAGAGGTAAACAAAAAAATGACAGTGATGACTGTTGCAAATCTAAGTCAATGTAACTGTCAGCTTCATTTGCGCTTTTCAAAGACAAGGTTACACAAGTCATCAAGACGGGGAGCCAGAAAACGATTCATATACGCAACTCAATATTTAAAGTGTTCAAGGTTTGGAAAACTTGGAGTAAGCAAAAACTGTTTTTAAATAGGCTGTGAAATGTAAAAAATATAAGACTTAAATGATTAATATTGTTTCTCAAGCTTTCATCCATTAAATCACAAAGGATTTGCATGCCTGTACTCTTGTGGGAACCTATTGAAGTGAGACTAAAATCTTCGGTCCATAGCAGAGTTTAATTAGGACTCTGTTTTGATGATTTTTTACTAAGTCTGGAGCAGAAAGAGAGATTCAAGATGAAACATGGGAAGAAGGGGAAGCGATTGAGGCATATTAAACAAAGAGAGAACAGTAATCACAGCCCTTCAGAGGACGCATCCCATTGCACTCTCCGCTCTTTTGAATGTGCGACGTCTTGCTGCCACAACAATGTAGTCTTTCTCTCCATTGTGCCGTTTCGCAGGGCTGAACATTCAAAGGGGAGATTACAGGGCTGGTGCCGCTTCCATCTCGGCAATAAGTGAGAAATGTGGAACACCAGCAGTGAGACTTGGCAATCAATAGCAGCCCCATGTTCTGACTGTCTGTGACTACAGTAATTATCATCACCGTCCACAGGAATGACATGTTGTTTGGGCTTCGCAAGCGAGTCAAGAGCAGATTGACGTGATGTGTCCATGGCGCCAGCGTGAGCAAAATGTTTTATTAAATGTGTTATTTGTTTAGAAGTCATTATAATGCTATTGGTTGTCATAAATGACACATCAGTCACTAGAACACAGATCTTAAGGGGAGACACTAGAGGTGAATAAGGTAAAACAATTCAGTTTGGATAAAGTTTTCAGCAATACAATGTTGTGTAAATCAGGCTATGAATGATATATGAATAAACCCCTCTGTAAAACCTTCAGAATATAAATAGGAATGAAGCTGTTAAGTTTGGTGTATGTAAGTGATACTGAAGTGGAGATTTCTGTATTGATGTATGTTGCAAGATTTCATACATTTTGCAAGATACTACAGGTGAATAGAGTAAAAAAAAATATTAAAAGATATCACCATGAAACTTCCCCAGTTGATTACTGACATTAAGACAATTGTTTTTTGCATTACAAGTTTTCTGAAATGATATGTTTAAATTTGCAAATTGGACATTATCTTATTAAATATGCACTCATTTTCATACATTTCCAGAACAGAAATCTCAACATTGGGGAAAATGTTTGTTTCATTTTGTTGATATATTAGAGTCAAAGGTTTTTACTGAGGGAGTTTTGGATATCTGTTTTTATCACTCAATAAATCAGAGAATACTGTCAACAGCCATTTCAAAACATCAATTTTCGCCATGTTTTTAGGAATAAAATGTTCTATAAATCAGGCTATGATTAATATATGAACAAACCCCTCTGTAAAAACCTTCAGAATATAGATAGGATAGGAATGAAAGTGGAAAGTTTGGTGTATGTAAGTGCTACTGACATTTCTGTATTGACATATATTGCAAAATGTCATATAGTTTGCAAGACTCTACCAATGAATAGGGTAAAAAATGGAAATTAATATATCACCTTGAAACATCCCCAGTTGATTACTTATATTAAGACATTTTTTTTGTATTACAAAAATGTTATGTTTAAATATGCAATTGAATCATTATCTTGTTAAATATGCACTCATTTTCATACATTTAGAGAACTGAAATCTGATAACTGGATAAAGCCAGGTTCAAAATACTTGTTTTATTTTGCTGACACATTAGAGTCAAAGGTTTTTACAGAGAGAAGTTTAGATATCTCTTTTTATCACTCCAGATAAAATGTCCGTATTGATATGTATTGCAAACTTTCATACATTTTGCAAGTCTCTACAGGTGAATAGGGTAAAAAATTTAACTAATAGATATCAGCGTGATACTTCTCCGGTTGATTACTTACATTTAGACAATTATTTTTTGAAGTTTTCTGAAAAGTTTAAATATGCAAATGAGGCATTATCTAATGCTAATTTTTGCGGAACTTAGGAGAAATCTACAGACACAAATAGACAAAGTAGTAAAATAAACACCCAAATGTGTATTTTGGATGCTTTCTTTCCACTAGTCTGAAAGAAAACTTGTCATGGAAGCAAAATAGCCCAAATCTCAAAATTGATCAGTGCATGAAAAACGATGTTTTTGCCTTTAGTGTCTCGCCTTAAAGTTACAAAAAGATAAAAGTACAAAAAGTACAAGTGCAGCATCCATTATAGGAAACATGACAAATCCAGTTCTTCATTTAGACCAAAAGGCTCAACTGTGTTCAGAGCATTAATCCAAGATGTCTGTCTGCAGACAGTTAATAATGCCACCACCTCTAAGAGAGGGGGAAATATTTTCTGTTCCCCAGAACTTTAATGACGCTACAGAGCCACGTTTATCCTCCGTATCATGTCGAGCTATAGCATAATCCATGGTCTGTATTCAGATGTGAGAATCTTTAAAGCTCTTTTCCAACATAAAACCAGACCACATGGACATTTCAGCATGTAGACAACATGTGTGCTGCTGCAGTTTCTGCGTGCACAGTGGGCCACAGTGGAAAAAACGCCCGATTGATTATGCAACCTTTGGAAACATTCATGTTGATGGGCTAATGTCTGAGATTAGACACCTCCAGGGGGAACATTGTGTACTGAAGTCAGCTATTGTTGCAGGTCGAAGTCTAATCTGTTTGCATACAACACCTCCATGTCCCTAAATAGACACACAAGGGCAGAGATCACCATTTGATTTTATCTAGGATTTGTCAAACAGGGGCTCTCCAGCTCTTCTTTCTCATCTCTGCCTCTTACTGTGTTATTGTTTCATTTGTTTGTAAGATGGAAAGTGTGTCATTGAGTGACAACTTAGCACAGTTGAAAAATATAATTACTGGGAAAAGCAAGAAGGCCTTTGTGCTTTTCCGTTATGCTTTTCCTCCAAAAAAAATATATTGTGTGCTATGTTTATAGTCTCTGGCATGTTAGTTACTCTGCGAAACATAGTTTTACATTAAAAACATACACTCCATAAAGGTCTTATGCATGTTTTGCAGAGGGAATCTGGGGCTCCTTACTGTATTTCCTTAAATTGGTAGGTAAAGAAATGATATTGCCACTCAGATTTGCAGATTTTAAGGAATCACTGACATTGTGAGTTTATTATTGACCTTGAAATAGTTGTTTGACAAGTTAATAACAAAAAGTCAAGGTCAATTTACTTGCTTTTTCCAGGGCTTTCAGACAGTAAGTGGCCCCTTTGAAGCTCCACTTTTAGGTCAGCATAGATGAGAAATATTAAAAGCAAAATGGATGATAGCACAACAGCTGCACATGTCAACAAACCATCCATCTTTTCTTTTTAATTTCTCACTTTAGTATTAATTCTTAGTACTTTGCTTTACCATTTTTTTTCTGGTGGGGATTGTTGATTATTTTTAATTAAATTTATTTATTTACATTTTTTGTCTTTATTTTGTGTCTTTGTTATTCATGCATTTATTATTCATGTACTTAGAATATGCAGTTTGCGTAGTTTGCAAAGGCATTATTATTTTACAGGTTGTTGCAGTCAACTTGGCTAAATATGAGCATATAGAGCTGCACAATTTTATACATATAAAATGTTATATTATGCAACATAATTTTTGTTGCACCGGCATGTTTTCTGAAATGTAGTTGCACTTGAAAGTTGAAAGAGTTGAAAGGGCTACATTTTATGTAGACAAATATCTTTTAAAAAAATAATACATCCACAGAGCTTTTAGAAAGGTGCTTAATAAAAGTATGGCTTTTCCTGAAAAGGTTATTATGATTGTGAATTAATCATTTTGCAATCAGATTATTGAATGCTCCTTAGATTTTATATTTCTTATGGACTTTTATCCTTTTACCATCACAGATCCTTTTATACTTTATTAGACTGATCCTTCTGTTGTTCTTGTTCAGTCTGTTTATTAGTTAGTCTAATTTACATCAGTAATTGTTTTGGGCCCTGTTTTATTAGCTTACATATATTGTTGTTGTTGTTGTGTGTCACTATGTTTCATCATTTTTTTTTTTATGTGCAAGCTGCTACAAACCAATTGCCCCTAGAGGGATTAATACAGTTGTTTGAATTGGAATGAATTGATATATTTAATAAATATTTGTCTTTTTTCAACCATTCTTGAGGCACAAGTCCAAAAAATAAAGTCTTGCACTCCAGGGGAATATGACTAGTATTAATTCTTAGTACTTTGCTTTACCACTTTTTCTGGTGGGGATGGTTTATTATTTCTAATTTAATTTATTTATTTACATTTTTTGTCTTTATTTTGTGTCTTTGTTATTCATGCCTTTGTTATTCATGTACTTAGAATATGCAGTTTATGTAGTTTGCAAAGGCATTATTATTTTACAGGTTTATCATTTATATTTTTTTATTATTAATTTATTTATTTACATTTTCTGTCTTTATTTTGTGTTATTTTGTTCATCATGTTCAGAGGATTTTGTCCACTAGGAATTTCTCCTTTATTTCCATGAGGTGCAGTACCGCCTCCGCAGCAGCAGGTGTCAGCAGCAGCAGCGCGCCAGCTACCGCTACAACCCCCCCTCAGCATCATACAAAAGAAGAAGATTCAACATCAACAGTGCAGGACCGAGGTAACGGTACATCACAATGTTTTCTCCCTGATTTTATTCTCTAACGCATCAACTTAACGACAAACGATATATTTCTAATATATAATGTGTTAAATATTGTATGTTATATTGTGCTATTACGACACTAAGTTGCCACTAGCGACCGTTAGCCGTTAGCTGTAGCTTTAGCAGCTAAGCTAACTAGCTAAGCTAAGCTGTCATTATGTTGTGCGTGTGTGGGTGTAATGTAGCTCTGCTAGAGAGCTTTACTGCGCTTTATTCCCTCTTATAAAGACCGATAGCTCAGTATCTTTAGCCTCACTCACTTCTCCAGTCTCCTGATCCTCATATGCCCTCATCATCTCTCATCATCTCTGCAGATAATCCCTCATTTTCTGGCCCAGATATCTTTAGCAGAGCAGCAGTGACCCGAGCTGTGTGAAAAGATGGACACAAGAGCCTGGAGGAATCCATATCATGACTATGATGGGAACCCAGCGTCCACACAGGCGTTGTTTGACTGCCAGGGGAAGGTAAAATGTATACTATGTGTGTGTGCATGTGATTGCAGTATTCCTCCATCATTCCTCCATCATTTAACATTTTTTTTCTGTCCTTTTCCCTTTCAGCTCACAGCAGAGTTTGCCCAGAGGCTGAGCAGCAAGATCAGCGAGCTGTTGGCTGTCATGGAAAACGGGCTGAAGTCTGCTGACCCAAGAGATTGCACCAGTTACACCGGCTGGGCAGGTGATGACACCATTAACACATCTTGTTACAAAGTGGCAGAATATGCCCTGATTGCATTCATGTGGACTGTATTTCCCATGTAATGTTGAGAAATAAGGCTGCACACATATCATTGTGATGCTCATTGCTGACACCTTTTTTCCCTTCTTATATTGAGAAAATGATTTTGTGTATAATAATGCTAGGGCTGTCAATCGATTTTAATATTTAATCATTAATCGCAGGATTATCCATAGTTAATCGTGATTAAATACAGATTTTTGATCTGTTCAAAATGTACCTTAAAGGGGGATTTGTCAAGTATTTAATACTCTTGTCAACATGGGAGTGGGCAAAGATGCTGCTTTATGCAAATGTATGCATATATTTATTATTGGAAATCAATTAACATCACAAAACAATGACAAATATTGTCCAGAAACCCTCAGGTACTGCATTTAGCCAAAAAAATATGTTCAAATCATAACGCAAGGAGAGGAAAACATGCACATTCTCAAACTTGTTTGTGGTGCTGGGAATAGATCCCCACTGATATGTGCTTTTTAAAAAAAATGACTTGCTCCCGCGCACACTTTTCTCTGCTTTATTAGTCAATGTTTCAGTCAACAAGGACCTTCATCAGGACATTAAGAAGATAAAATGGTGATGTGTGTTCTTTTAAACACCACTAAATCAATGTGATTGGATGATTGGAAGTGTCTGCCATCCCTATTGGTTGAGGAAGTGACATCATCACATATCCAGTGCACCATGAAAAAAACAGGAAGAGAAGAGAAGAAAAATACATGTCAAACAAAGAACATCAACCATACATCACTATTGAAGGAAAACACTAATAATCTTACCATAAATGATCACATGGCACATGATCATAAGTATATAAAGTCACACATTAAAAACACTGCTTGGTTAATTTACTAATAGCAACTCAAACAACAAGATCAAAATGCCAAGCCATCATCATCATTACAATTAAGTAGAAGTTCTATATTTTACAGACACACACTCAAATCTAATTCATCATTGAGCCCAAAGTGGGTCCCAGAAGTTTGGAGCTCTGTTATCCAAAAGGCTTCTCGTTTATCGCAGCTTAATCACAAATTTTTATATCCATTCAAAATGTACCTTAAAGGGGAATTTGTCAAGTATTTAATACTCTTTTCAACATGGGAGTGGGCAAATATGCTGCTTTATGCAAATGTGCAATTAACAACATAAAACAATGACAAATATTGTCCAAAAACCCTCACAGGTACTGCAATTAGCATAAAAAATATGATCAAATCATAACTCAAGCCAACAGGCAACAACAGCTGTCAGTGTGTCAGTGTGCTGACTTGACTATGACTTGCCCCAAACTGCATGTGATTATCATAAAGTGGGCATGTCTGTAAAGGGGAGACTCGTGGGTATCTTGAGGTCAGAGGTCAAGGGACCCCTTTGAAAATGGCCATGCCAGTTTTTCCTCGCCAAAATTTAGCGCAAGTTTGGAGTGTTATTTAACCTCCTTCTTGACAAGCTAGTATCTTTCGGTTTTTCTCTTCATATGATACCGGTATCTTCACTCTAGCTTTAAGACTGAGCCCGCCACAGCCTGAACATCACAAGTTGCGTTAAAGAAATTAGTGGCGTAATTTGCGTTATTATTGCGCTGACTGTGACAGCTCTAGTTAATGGTAAGATTTTTCTTCACAGTGAACAAACTGAGGGTCGTACTCAACATTAGAAAACATGATTCACTGAGGCGTCTGAAACTTTTCCATTTAGTTAAAAGGTTACTGTTTCTGCAGTTGAAGAGATTAGATATACAAGTTATTTTAGTTTACAACAGTTTTAATCGATCAGTTGCCAACTATCTAATTAATGGCCAACTATTTTGATAATCGGTTTGAGTAATTGTTTAAGAAAAAAAAAGTCTAAATTCTCTAATTGCAGCTTCTTAAATGTGAATATTTTCTGTTTTTTTACTCCTCTATGACAGTAAACTGAATATCTTTGAGTTGTGGACAAAACAAGACATTTGAGGACGTCATGTTTGGCTTTGGGAAACACTGATGCACATTTTTAACCATTTTCTGACATTTTATAGACCAAACAACTAATCGATTAATCGATAAAATAATCAACAGATTAATCGACAATGAAAATAATTGTAAGTACTAAAAGCTACTGATAATATTCATCATTCACCTCCCTCAATTGAACGTTGGATCTTTTTTTTTTTTTTTACATTTTCAGCCCAAATTGGCTTATTCATATGCCTTTTTTTTGTCCGACCAAACAGTCAAAAACCCAAATATTTAGTTCTTATTTATTTTAGTATTTAGTTTATAATCATAGATGACTAATAAATCCAGAAAATAGTCAAATTTAAGGAGCAGGAACCAGATACATTTGGGCATTTTGCTGAAGAAAGTATAGAAATGATTAATCAGTAATCAAGATACTTTAATTTTCTTTTAACTAATGAAAAAACGTATTGTTTCAGCTCTGCTTTGATTTTACAACATTTCAGTTTCAGTCAATATGCTTTCATTCTTCAGTGTTGTGCACGTATTCTAAGAGTAGATTATTCTGTAGGATACCAGATGTGCAGCCTTTCTTCAGTTACGGTTTGAAACGGGACACATTTCTTGGTTTGTTTGCAACGATAACATAACATGTATCCGTCTGCTCCACAGGCATCGCTCTGCTCTACCTGCATCTCCACAACGTGTTCAGGGACTCCTCCTTACTCCAGAGAGCTCTAGAATACGTCAGCCGCAGTCTGAAGTCTTTGACCCGACGCCACGACGTCACCTTCCTGTGCGGGGATGCAGGGCCCCTGGCTGTCGCTGCTGTGGTCTACCATCGCCTGCAGAGGGTGCAGGAGACCGACGAGTGCATCAACAGGTCAGTGTAGAACAAATAGATGTGCCTGACAGGTATTTGTTTAGATATTAGGTTTCTCAGATATGTAATTTCCTACTTTTTCCTTTCTTGCTTCTCATGTTCCATATTACAGGCTTGTGATTAATTGATCCGGATCAAATCTTATGTCACATTCAAGAATGATTTTTTTGTAGATTCCTGCTAGGGATGTTCATAATTAACTGTTAACCGACATTAAGCATTTTAACCGATTAACGCTATCGGTTAAAACAGTTAAAAGAAATATTTATAATCAATTAAAAAGCTTTAAGGAGAAGAGCTGGTCAACCTCAAGAGCCCACCTTAAGAGGCGGAGCCGGAGTTGCAGGATACAGGAAGTCGGCTCCGGTCTATGGCTCGCTCGGGGCTCGCTTGAGCGGAGGAGCAGTGGTTTTGTAGCATTTATTCAGCAACAAATAAACTGTGCACACACTGTTACACTTACGTTCACAGCTATAACGCCACCAACAACCCCACACTCACCACCACCGCCACACACATGGACACTCTTTATAGTTACGTCGCGCTGACAGACTGTATGTGTATGGCGGCGACGGCGGCATCGAGCAAGAAGCCTCAGGCAATGCTAGAGCTGCTAACATAGCACAAATACACACACTGTTTATCGGGCAATCGCTATCGTTAATCCAGGTAGACAGAGTGTCGCTACGCCGGGCAGACACACAGCGTCATGTATGGAAAAACCCTACAAGACACAGGAACTTGGCTTGTGTCTTGAGGAGTTGTGGCATTTATTCACCGACAGCCTAAACGTGTACACACACTACGCTGCTACGCTCACAGCTTTACGGTTATCTTCATACTCGATGTCAGTCTGTCACACACGCTCCCTCGCTCTATCTCTCTCGCTCTCTCTACCACACACCGACACTCGCTAACGTTAAGCACACAACCTATGCATTGAGTTATTCCTTAAAGAAGTTTGCTGCATCTCAAAAACACATAATTCCCTGATGCTTTGGGTCAGGTTGTGATCACATTTATTTTACTGTTAATTGTACACAGTAATAGGTCATTGTGGATAGTTAATTGATGCAATAGTCGGTCACGACAAACGTCGTCCTGATTCCCGAATTCTGTGCTTCTCTCCCAGACTGCTGCAGTTTCACCAGAATGTGGTGAAAGG
Organism: Sebastiscus tertius; assembly: GCA_916701665.1. NCBI lineage: Eukaryota > Metazoa > Chordata > Actinopteri > Perciformes > Sebastidae > Sebastiscus > Sebastiscus tertius. The sequence goes on from CAKAOH010041553.1 coordinate 29,412, forward strand.
TGCAGGCGGGCTGCCTGACGAGCTGCTCTACGGGCGGATGGGTTACCTCTACTCCCTCGTCTTCATCAACCAGCAGCTCGGGCAGGACAGGATCCCACTGCAGTACATCCAGCAGGTGGGTCAGAAGTGACAAAACACTGCACTTTCAAGCACTGTGACAGAAGGATGTTTTTATCCAGGACAGGCTGACTGATCATCCATGACTTCTTAGTCAGTCCAGAGATCTCATACAGTAACCAAAGAGGAACCTAATGGGGATAAAAGAATTGGGAAATACTAAAGAAAAAGGGGGGGGGGAATGCATGAACTTCATATGAAAAAATTGAATTAACTGAAATAACACTATTATTAGATTTTCAGGTTATAATCCTGCTTCTCTAACTTCTCGGTTGCTGCCCCCAGCAATCTTGATTAAGGGCCAATTTGCTCGTTCTTGCACATATTGATGTCCAATCGCTCTAATTCATCTCCATTGATCTCTTTCTATTGTACAGATTAGGTGTGTTTGTGAGGCGGGATGTGTTATTTCCCCCCTTAGATCAGTGAGGCCGTGCTGGTGTCCGGCGAACACCTCAGCAGGAAGTTCAGGGTGCAGAACCACAGCCCTCTGATGTACGAGTGGTACCAGGAGCAGTACGTCGGCGCCGCCCACGGCCTGGCGGGCATCTACTACTACCTCATGCAGGTAAAACACTGCGTACCCAAAAGTCTCCCCTTTACAGACATTTCCATTTTATGATAATCACGTACAGTTTTGGTTATGATTTGAGCATATTTTTTATGCTAAATGCAGTACCTGTGAGGGTTTCTGGACAATATCTGTCATTGTTTTGTGTTGTTAATTGATTTCCAATAATAAATATATACATACAAGAGTATTAAATACTTGACAAATCTCCCTTTTAAGGTACATTTTGAACAGATAAAAAATGTGTGATTCATTTGCGATTAATCACGATTAAATATTTAATCTGTTGACAGCCCTATTATTTATTTATTTATTTATTTATTTACTTACTTACTTACTTATATTGCTTCTGCATGGCTGGATAAATCTTGGAAGGAGCAACATTTTGTTTAATATCTCTGCCCTCCCAATAACTTTCATTATTGATTAATCTGACAATTATTTCAATAATGATTTGATTTATTGTTGAACCTGTAAAACATCAAAAGGCAGCAATTACATCATCACTCCTCATCAGTATGCATTAGTCATGGGTTGTTGCAGTTTAAGGTTCTGCATAGGTTACGTTTATCTGTGTGTAAGCTGGCCAAACTGACCCCATTGGATCCCCATGGAACAGGTATATTTATTTATTTATGTGTCATACAGTTATTGTTTGACTGCGTTGTCTGGTGTAGCCCTGCAGGAGAGACTATAGCATTCTCTACCTTACTAGATAAACATCTGGTACTTAAGCCGTGAACACACCGCACGCATGCAGCTTAAATACACGCCCGAGGCTCTACCCAGAAGCATTATAAGGTCTGGCAACCGTTTCTGTCCTATTTTGGAGATTGAGTTCCCTTGAATTAACACAATGTAGCTATCTTTTTTAGATTTATATATGTAATTATTTTTTTTTTCAGCATTTGCATTTTTAAAATGTATTTATTTATTTATTTATTTATTAAGCGTAAATTTACTGTATTGAAGTGGAATATCACTTATAGTTTGTAATACTTAACAATAGTCAGCTTTTATGTTTCTATCCTTATCTTATTTTGGCGTATTGAATACTTTGTCATTGTGCAATATATGTGAAAATCAATAACAAATGTTTAAATACTAATAATAAAACGTCAAAATGCCTATCGGAGGTTGCCTGGATGACATTGTTAAATGTTGTACAACCAACATTACAAAAGTTAAAGATATTGAAATAACGATATAAAACAAATAAAATAAGCAATTGAGAAGACAGAACCAGTGAATATTTGGCATTTTTTGCTTGATAAAGCACTAAAATTGTTGTTGATAAATTGATTAAATGACAAATCCACTAAAGAAGTAATGTTTCCCTAGCCCAGTGTGATAAAATATTGCTTATTTATTACATTTTTTAGTCCTGCCAGTCTCTTTTATGTTGATTTTTACAAGCACTCTGCTGCAGTTGATCCATCTATCGCCATCTGTCACTTCTTAATCATCAGTAAACGTGGTCCGATCTCTCCCTCACAGCCGGGCTTCGTCTGCGTGGAGGAGTACGTACACAGGCTGGTGAAGCCCAGTGTCGACCACGTCTGCCGCCTCAAGTTCCCCACGGGAAACTACCCTCCATGCATCGGGGACGACCGAGACCTGCTGGTGCACTGGTGCCACGGATCCCCCGGGGTGGTCTACATGCTGCTGCAGGCGTACAGGGTAAACACGAGTGATGCGTTCACTTTATACAAAAGGTCATTCATGGAGTCCAGTCGTTTAGAGAATAAGAGGAGAGTCACGGGGCCGAAGTTTAGTTCATTTCTGTTTTAATTTCAGCAGATTTAGTGATTGCCTCCACGACTTTCCTTTCTTTATATTTCAAAATAACCCTTGTCCCAGGCCTTCGGAGTGCCCCAGTACCTGGAGGACGCCCTGCAGTGCGGAGAGGTGGTGTGGCACTGCGGCTTGCTGAAGAAGGGCTACGGGCTGTGTCACGGCGCGGCGGGGAACGCCTACACCTTCCTGGCCCTCTACCGGCTAACGCAGGACCCCAAGCACCTCTACAGAGCCTGCATGGTGAGAGAGCACATGAAAGAGACTTTATAATGTAAATCAGTGCACATCATTCACACGGCGCCGCAGCCGCTTGAGTGATCAAACAAGTGCACATATTAATTGTGACACTCCAGTGGATCTTAATTAATGCCCATATACTTGATTAATGCCTTTTGACTGAGAGGAATTATGATTGGGAGACGGGAGTTGTTTTCTTATGGGATTTAGGTAGAAATTAAGTTTCTTTTTTTTTAGCACTAAATCTGTTTTATGCCACAAACATACATCAGATTGGCTTATACGGGTGCTTCGCAAAGGCCACGCCCCCTTTTGGGGGATGGAAAACTGATCATCCAATAGACTTCAATGCAATTTGACTTATGATTCAATTATAATTTTGACAAATTTATATGCATTCATCTCTTGTTATACAAACATTCCTTTTATACACATGTCTAAAATTATTCAGCGATCTTGTCTGAACCTGAGCGTTCACGATATCTTATTAAATGAAGGTTGATCGCCGCCATGTCCCTTCAGTCTTCCCCCGTCCAACAGGCCGGATATTGCTGATTCAGACATCTCTACATATCTGATTGAATCCTGTTAGGCTGAGTGTTGTCTGTAAATAACCAACGTGTTAATAGCCAACTGTTTGATCTATATGCTGAGATTTAGTTGGAGTCTGATGCTGCTATATAACGTTAATGTATGACTGTATTACTGCAGCAGCCTCCCACTCGAGCTAACGTTACTTAGCCATGCTTGTCACTGTCACCAGCATCTTTTACCACACTGACAGTGAATATTCACGCATCATACTGTATGTGCCTCAAATCTCAGTGTGAAGGCCTCGGTTAACCCGCTACACAACAGCTTTTCATCATTTTCTCTCCTGTGAAAGCGAGTTTCTTTCCCCCAAAAGGGAGCGCAGCCTCGTAGATGACGCCATGCTGGTCTGGTCTATAGCTTGGAGCCATAAAGCCCTTCTATTATATCTTTTTTAGGACGTGTCAGGGGAACAAAACGGAGATCAGCGTTTTTTGGATTTATTGTTGGTGCAACCAACTACACAGCAACTCTTAGGCATAGCGTTATTACTGTTAGCGGTTTGTGAAAAGTAGAAGTTTGATCAAATTCATCTACTGGTCTAGGGATTTGAATGCTTCTTTACCTGTTGTACTAATAATATAAAAGTTGATATGTGCTGTCCTTCTTACCTACTGTGTTTCTAGAGGTGTAATGCCAGAAAGAGGTAATTAATTTTTTCGAGGCTTTATGTTGTCTTTCTCTGACTTTGATGCGACATGTGAAAGTCATATTAAACTCAAAGTACAACCAATCATGGCGCAGTTGGCTCCTCGCCAACCTTAAATTTATTCCAGAAACAGGGAGCATGTGAGAGGCAGGGCCTTTTATGTTTATTGACAATGGGTTGGTAGCTGTCGGTGCGAGTCGGCGTCAAAGCGGGCCGTGCGGGGCTGCGTAGCGAGCTCTCTCTGGATGCGCTCCAGGTGGCACGGGTCCCACGTGTACTATCATTAATATGAATCTATTCATAGAGGATGGAAATAGACTCCTCAGATGTCTCGCCTAAGCTCTGTTACATGCTCCCAGCGCACCAGAGTGACATTGTGGTCATAATCTGATACTTCAACACAGATGCTAGGATTTCACTGAGAGGAGCACAATTTTTAGCAGTTGTTGACATTGCTCGCTGTTCTCCTGAGACGGCTCAGCTACGGTTCAGTGTTGTGATAGGATGGGAATTTTGTTATGACACTGCTTCTCTCTCTGTCTCTCTCTCTTTGTCTCCAGTTTGCTGACTGGTGCATGAACTATGGCAAACATGGATGCCGAACACCCGACACTCCCTTCTCCCTTTTTGAAGGTAAAATATGATGACGTGTCCCACATATGCTGATATTATAATGCTTCCTAGAGCTGATTAATATAATTGGACCAATCTTTTTAAACTAAAATTACAATGAGGAACTTTTAACTAGTTATGAAACAGTCTCAATTTAATAATGATGCCTCTATATGACCTACATCAGTAAACGAGACCATCAGCGAGATGATTGGCTGTTTCTATATAGTTATTCTTAAAGCTTTCTTTCCACATAGTTTGCCTTTCATAATGGCGGCAGAGAAAGGTTCAAAGCGTTTGCCTATTTGTAAATAGTAGTAATAAGCCACGATTAAAACTCTGCACTTTATTCATTCACGGAGCTCTGCAAGTCACTGCATGTTCTACAACACTGTCCTGTAAATATTTCAGAATAAAAGCCTCGTGTTGTGGTTGGCCAGTGTGGCTGCTCGAACCTGTTAACATGAACGCCTGCATTTGGCACACTGTACTGTATGTCACAATGACATCTGACACTTTTACAGTTGCCACATTGCATAAGTTTGCAGTTACCGATGGCAGCACCTGCTTTGAATTGCAATTGCTAAGCTATACAAGTGAGTCGCGTGAATTTGATCAAATTTAATAAAGATGAAGCAGGTCATATGAATGCCACAGACGTGAAATTAACATCGGAAAACAAAGGAGCTGCTTATAATGATGTCGTATTTTCTGTATGGCTGTTGTACTGTATCATATTGTGTCTCTGTTACTGTCACACTCACCACGCCACTTCCTGTTTCCAGGCATGGCCGGCACCATCTACTTCTTGGCCGACATCTTGCAGCCAATGAAAGCGAGGTTCCCAGCCTTTGAGGTGTAAAAGCCCCCTCTCCCCCACCACAGGTAGTCCTCCCCCCACCCCACACCGCGGGAAAATACAACAAGGAGAAGACCCACACTTTTTCTCTATCACACTCATGCATGAAAACATTCACGTTCACAACAATCGACAGTGTGCCATGTTTTTCCTGCTCTTCTCTTATGGGGAATTTACATGTTATTAACAGGATAAATACATATACTCACATCTCAACTACATAATTGTCTCAAAGGTGAGAGCTTGCCTCGCTTTTTCGGTTCCTTTTTTGTGTATAAATTCTGCTCAGATTGTGACGTCTTTTGAGGATTTCAGCAAAAAAAAGAATTTTTCTGGCTGTAAGAAACAAAACAAAAAAAAGTGGTAAAACTAAATGGTGTTTTGTTAACACTTTACTGCATATTTCTATTATTCTGTAAGCTTTATGTTTAAAAAAAAAAAAAAAAAGGAAATGGATGCTTTAGTTTGCTTTTCTTTCTCAGAGTCAACAGCAAAGCTAGTAACAATGCACTAAATATAAGCTGTGCCATGTGTTCGGGGATTAACCCCCAGAGTGTAAATTGTTGCCTGTCCTTTGCACTGTCTGAGCAATAAATCATGTTGTCTTTTTACGGCTGTCGCTCTGTAGTGAATCTCAGCACCCTGTGCTCTTAGTTTGGTGTAATGCAGCAGCGAGGAACACCACAAGGGGGCAGCAGAGAGGCGGCATCTTGTGAATTAATATGCGACAATTGACCTCCACCTGGCAAATGAAGTACATCCACCTCGGTCACTTCATGAATAGATTTGACAATTAAATGTTATGCTAACCAGGTTGAATTTTGCATATTCAGTGAAGATATGGATACCGCTTACAAGATAGAAATGCATTTGTAAACATGTTTAAGGCATATAGCTTGCAAAAGAAGCTACTTGGCTCAACTGGTCTGCTCTCTAGTCCAAATAAGGCTCATGTAACACTCCTGAAAACCAAGCGACGACACAATGCCACCGCTCTTTTTTAAGCCCACTGGCTGTGCTTCTTCGTGACCCGACGCCAGCTTGGGTCTTGGAGGGCTAAATGGGGGAGGGGTGGTTACTGTACCAGAGAGTCTCTAGGAGCGGGAGCGTTCACTTTCTCCACCCCCCACCCCCCAGGCTCCACAGAGCCAGCGTAGGAGAAACCAAACACCTCCAGCAGGAACGGGAGTAAATATAGAGCTCAACTGTCCAGGGGTGGGGTCTCCCAGTCTTTAACTGCTTCACTCAGTCTCACATAATGGCCTCTTTTCCTTCTGTCCTTTAGCTGCAGGACATAACCGTTGGGGTCGTTGCATCTTCGAGTTGCAAAGACGCTCACTATACACATCGCAAAATCAAGTACAGTCCTCATTATTCGTAATTCATACATTAGCATTTATTTTTTAATGAGCTTATTAATAATAAAATCTAAATTATCAACATACTGAATATGCAGAGGCCATCAGAGGCTTGTGTAGGAACTGCAGAGCTTCTCATACAGTGTACTTTAACCTTCAATGCAAGGAGAAGGCCCACACTTAGGACAACAAGGCTGAGCATGAACGTAGTGCAGATGCAAAATATATTTCCATTCGTAACAAATAAAGTAGATTCTCTAACGGGTAAGATGGCCCTTGAGTTAGGATTGTTTTGTCAAACTGCCATTTCCATATTCAAGAATTTACTTTCAGATTAAATAGAGTAATATACTCCAGAAGCTGTCAGCAAAAGTCAGCCAGGGACCACCATTTTTATTTGGTCCCATCAAAGTAAGTATAAACATTTTTTTTTTTTCACATTTTTTTTTTTCAATTTTGCATGTACAGATGAGTATTAGTGTCAGGCATAAGGGAAAAAAATCTGATGAGGAAGTTTTTTATTATTTTGCATGTTGAGAATAAAGGCAACATATTGAGAATAAATTTAAAATGTTGAGAATAAAGTCATAATGTTAAGAATAAATTAAAAATGATGAGAATAAATTAAAAATGTTAAGAATAAAGTCAGAATGTTGAGAATAAATTAAAAATTGAGAATAAATTTTAAATCGTGAGAATAAAGTCGAAATGTTGAGAATAAATGTCCAACTTTTGAGAATAAATCAAACTAGTGTTGGCGCATATACTGAAATTTCAACTTTATTCTCAACATTTCGACTTGATCTTGAAACACAAAACAAAAAAAATAAAAACGTTTTTCTCTCACTTTCTTTCTCCTTATGCCTGACCCTAAAGTTTTCAACACGAAATCCATCAGAAATTCAATACAGCGGATTTATTTTGTAGCAGATGTTACAGCTGTGTTTTACTGCATTAATAACAGATTCCTGTTGATACTGCCATCAGCACCATGGAGAGCTCTGGTGGAGACGGAAGAGCGACTCTGTGCTCGGGTCATTTCACCTTCAGAGATTATGCAATCAAGTCTTAACTTCTGGGTAATTTAACCTATTATTACTATTATCATTTTATAACCTCCATTTCACTCTAATGCATTATAGTGCTCAATTGAACTACATGAACTTGTCTTTATTGCTTATATATTGCAGATAATCTGGTGCAGTGATTCTCTGATTTCAGAACGGTAAGTAGTATGATGAAAGTATGTGAAGTAGCCACTCAAAGTTGACTTTAATACCTTTTCAAGCGTTTTTTTTTTTGCCTTACCCATAAGAGGAGGAGCAATCTATTTTAAAAAAATACCACGTTGTAAACGAGCTCTCTGGGCTCGGAGCCCCTCTGAGGTGTGCCGCCACACTAGGTAGCTGACTTTTCTGCATTTTCACCGACGCAGCTCAACCGTGTATCTCCTTCCGAAAAAGCAAACATTTGAAGTCAAGTCGATAAAAGTGCTTTTTTTCCTCTTTCATACAAATACGTTTCAAAACAAATGTTCAGACACAAGACACGGGGTCTTGACACAGTTATTTGGCCTTCTAAAAATACCCCTGTCCCCTTCTAAAGGCCTACTCCCACTGCACAGGACCGCACAGCTCTCCTTTCCGTTTGCCCTAAGAAAGTTAAAGATGTTCCAACGTGTCATCTGATCCGCCCCATTAGCATACGTGACGTCACGTGCCCGAAATAAATAAGAGGGGGCCTTGACCATGGCTCAGGACCACTCTGTCTTGGGACTCCAGCTTTGCTTCTCCTTTTTTCTTTCCGCTCCTCCAGCTCCTTCTCTCCAAAATGGTGTGTACATGATTACGTTTTGGACCTTTTGGGTGGGGGTGGTGCCGACGGAGTTACTTTTTTTTCTGCCGGGGATAAATCTTTGTGGGTTTTGGATACCATCTCTCCAAAATCAGATCAAAATTGGGACTTAATAGGCTTTCTAAATCGTGATAAAAGTTCAAGGTTGAGAGTTGTTCCGATGAGCCCAGGACCTTGAAATACATCCACATTTCTATTATATCTAAATGCAATGCACCATAAATCACACGTATTTGGTGCAGTTTTGGACAGCAATGAATTCTGATTTGGCATTGTTAGGATATCTTACATGAACTGGAGATTTTGTCTGTCGTAAATCATTTGTTTTTATTCACTTCTCTGTGCCTTTCTGTTTGTGTACATGTGCCTCCACGTGACAGACCGAGTTCTCAGCGGACCAGATTGAGGGTAAGTGAAGAAGATCTTCATCCCTTGCAAATAACTTGTGACATTTACTAGATCACCCCCCCCCCCAAAAAAAAAAATTGTCATTATTATACTTTTTTCGTCGCACTAAAACAAACCTTTAGTCCAAAATTAAAAGAAGAAGTAAGGACGAAGAAAGATAACCATGTGATGTGCCATTCCACGGTCTTTCCAGTTGTCGCGGAGAATGGGAGATATGTCTATTCTAAGCCGACCTATCCCTTGCACAGCAGAGGCGGAAATCCCAGAGTCAAGGTTTAAGACGCGTCCTGTTACACAAGGAATCCAAACTGTGACCCTCCGACCCTTTTGTCCAATGCTAAAAGAACATTATGTTTAGTGGAATGCATTTGTCGTGGCTCTCAATGAGGCACACGTGGATATTTTATTATCATCTAGAAGTGATCAGATTTGGAGGGCTTCCTTTTTTGGCTTTGCACCCCAAAAAAAAGATTAAAAAAATGCGGCTTCTGCACATTCTGGTACATTTCTGTTACAGTTGAATACATGACGAGGTGTTGATTACAACACTGTCAGCATTCTTGTGTTTAACTGGAGCCGAGGGGCCACGCCATGCCTCTATATGGCTGGGGTTACTCTGTCAGGGTGTATCAGTTTGCTCCCTAAATGCCTCCCAAATGCAAGCGGAGGCAGGAATGGAGAGGGGTCAGAAAAGGGGGGGTGGGGTTGGGTGTTGGGCGGGGAGGGGAGGGGGCGAAGGGGGGCAGGTACAGCTGTTCCTGCTGCTGCTGTTCAGAGCACTAATCTGTCAAAAAGGTCACTGGGAGGATTCATAGGAACTTTTGTTGAGTCGGTACCTTCCGCTCGGGCACAGCTGTCGCCTTCGATTATCTGGGGAACAATGACAGAAGTATGCGGCTCCTTCTTGGTTTGATCCTCCAGCACAGTGTGGCACCACATAGCCGCCATAGCTGACTAAGAACCCTGTAAAATTAAGAATAGAAAACCCAAAGGGGATGGATCAAATAGGCACGATGGCGTACCAGATAAATCAAACTTTTTGATGGCCACATAAAAAGGATTCTTCTTCATGTCTGACAGCCTTGAGAAGTGTTTCACCACCATTTTTTTTTAACAGTAATGAACAGTTTAATAAAACAGAGCTGATGATTGAATTCTGAATTATTATTTTTTTATGAATTTGAAGGATCTGTGACAAACAATCACTCTAAAAACTCAATATAATGACAATTTTCTGTTATTCTGATGATCAATGCGATTCTATGGAAGTCCATTTCTGTCTGACAGGAAAAGAAAAAACAAATGTATGACAAAATTGTTAAATTATGAGATAGTAAATCAAGTCTTTGACCAAGGAACAATAATTTTACTTTAAATTATTATTAAATGTACTGAGTCAAAAGTATGAGATGGTCACTAAATCAAAAATAATGTATGTCACAATTTAATATCTCATATCTTTTCAAGCCCATAGATTTCCAGTGTGTGTAGTGCCATTTTTTTTTTTTTGTGTGTGTGTGTGTGTGTGTGTGTGTGTGTGTATGTGTCAGTGCTTTGTAACTCAACGTTCTCTCTTCGTTCTCCTGGCCAGACTTCAAGGAGGCTTTCGGCCTCTTCGACAGAGTCGGTGACAACCAGGTGGCCTTCAACCAGGTTGCTGACATCATGCGCGCTCTGGGCCAGAACCCCACCAACAAGGACGTCGTCAAAATCCTGGGCAACCCAACCGCCGACGGTAAGACACCCCGTTACAGTCTAAACACACAGAAGAGCCTTGTCATTTTATTAACAGGAACCGCTCATTGAGTGCTCTACACACCAGAATGTAGTGTTAATAACTGATGGTAAATTGACGATTAATCCAGATGATTAATTATTTGCTGGCTTTTTTTTTATTCTTTATTTATTTATTTTATTTTATTTTAGTTTTGTTTTATTTATTTATTTTGTTATTTACATTATTATTAATTAATTTATTTATTTTTAATCGTATTATTTAATTTTGAACCATCATTCCCTATGTAGATATGTTATTATACGTTATTTTGTGTAGGCAGTGGGGGGAGGGAGGAAAGTGAAAATGCTCTGTGTTAAACATCTGTTAATAATATTCTTTATCTAAATTAAAATATTATATTAAAACAAATTAGAGAGGTCGTTTATGGTGCCATTTTTCCAACAGACATGGCCAACAAGAGGATCAACTTCGAGGGTTTCCTGCCCATGCTGAAGGAGGTCGATGCCCAGCCAAAGGGTTCCTACGACGACTACGTTGAGGGTCTGCGCGTCTTCGACAAGGAGGGCAACGGCACAGTCATGGGCGCTGAGCTGCGTATCGTGCTGTCCACCCTGGGTGAGTTCCCCAAATATAGAAGAGCACAAATATAGTCTGCTTTAGCACGCACGGCATGTGAAACGGAGAGCCCGACCCTGACACGGATCCTTGTGCGTCTACAGGAGAGAAGATGACCGAGCCCGAGATTGAGGCCCTCATGACCGGCCAGGAGGACGAGAACGGCAGTGTGCACTATGAGGGTGAGCTTTGATTTCCCAGCATGCCTTGTTTTTTTGTTTTATAAATATATTACGCCAAAGATTTTTAACATATTTGTCTTTCTCCAGCTTTCGTCAAGCACATCATGTCTGTGTAAGAGGCCGGCAGTAGGAGTGCTGAAGAAACAGGACATCTATACTATATCAAAGACCAACCAAGGAAAGACAAGGACTATGTACAAGGGATGTTGAAGCAAACCCATCTTGTTGTTTATTTTGTTTTTCTTTCCATTTCGTCTCAAACCCTCCTCCCTCGGGACACCACCGCCACCTCTCCGTTGTAGACCACCCCTCACTCGGCCTCTACTCCACCCCGGGGCGCGTCTCCACTCGCCGCATGGGGTGAGGAACGGGGGAGAAGGGATGACCGCTCATCAAGTGAGGGTAGATCCCTCCCTTCCCACCGCCACCTCATTTCAGTCACACCATCACTGGCCCAGCAGTGCCAAAGGTGCTGGAGAATGGACGTGGATAGATCGCCAAAAGTCTCCCACCTCCCTGAAAAGTTTTATTTATTGTCACTCTGTTCATTTCAGAATAAACTTTTCCAACGTACATCCCATCTGGGTTGATTCCTGAACTTTTATTGCTGCCCACATACAGGTGTATATATGCTTTAGTGTAGAGCCACTAGTGCATTGTAGACGTCAACGATAAACGATAAACCATGTGACCTTTGAAAGACCTTTTTCTCTCACAAATGGGAGTTGAGTTCAAAGTACACGGTGTAAATTGCCATCCTTGTATAAATATGCAATGTCTATATACACATGGACAAAATGTGTGTACATGTCCTTTTGTGAACAATACAAATAGTGTTTAGACATAGAGGTAAATATAGTAGAACATATCCCTTGACAATGAATTTACACAAGACAGCCTGGGGCTGGAGTAAAGTTAAACTTTTATGACACAACATATGTGAAGTATGGCAGTGAAAGGTTAAAGTTTTGTATTATTGTATTTTATTTTCAATTATGTTACATATTAAATGGATGCATGTGCCAAAATAACATCTAAATATCAATACCTCTTATTACTAAATGATTTCTGCACCAAAAATATGTTATTTATTTCCATTTATTTTGCTTTATGTCTCTTATTTCTTATTTCCTTGTTGCTACAAACTCAAAGTTTTATCTGCACTAAATTACACACAAATTAAAGATAAATTAGATATAATACATAAATAATAATAAATTAAACATATATAATATTAATGTATATTATATATTATATTATATATAATTGTTATATATATATAATTGTTATATATATATATTATATCAGCAGCAAATGCAGCAAAGTATATACGTTTTTAGTTCTCCAGATATTTATATTATATTATATATAATATAAATTAATAATTATATATATATAAAATAATATATGATATATAATTATTAATTTATATTATATAGAACTTAAATTAAATATATTATATACAATATAATATATATAAATATATAAATATATGGAGAACAGAGCTTTAACGTTAACGGCGCCGTTAAAAACGTACTTTTGTAGTCCTGAGAAGGAGGAGCCTGTGTGATTCATCTCAGTGTTGTTTCTCACACAGACGATCTTTGGCTCTGTCGTGTCTGATCAGAAGAAGAAAGTCGCCTGTAGGATGTTTGTTGAAAAAGTTAGCAAAACTTGTCTTTTTGGGCTGAGAAATGTCTTCGGACGAGGACAGGTGTCGTGTGTGACTACTACAACCAGGTGAACTATATGAATATTATTTTAATAATGTTAAACGGCTCTTTGTGGGTTCGCCTTACTAACTATAAGTTAACTATTAGCAAGTGAAGTTCAGTAAACTTGTTTTTAAATCAACACTTTCTGCTTTCATGTCAAAATAAAAGCCCTCAGGCGTTTTTTCTATAGACAGAACCCTTTCATTTGTTAACACGAGGCTTTTATTCTGAAATATGAGCAGTCAGTGCTGTGGAACACGCAGTCACTCTGGGAGCTCAAAAAATTGATAAAGTTTGGGGTTTAAATCAACACTTTCTGCTTTCATTTCGAAATAAAAGCCTTAAAGCGGGTTTTCTTGGCACAGAATTCCTTCATTTGTTAACACGAGGCTTTTGTTGTGAAATATGTGCCGGACAGTGATGTGGAACAAGCAATGGCTTGGAAAGCATCATAAATGAATACAGTACGAAGTTTTAATTGTGGATTATTACTATTATTTACTAATTACCACACGTTTCTGAACCTTTCTCTGTCTAAAATAAATATCAATTATATTTATCATGAAGTTAAATGGCCATTAAAAGGCAAACTCTATGTAGAAAGAAAGGGCTGTCAGCAGCAGCAGAAACACAGCTGACAGGTAGCAGACAGGCTCCCGGGACGCAGCTAAAGCCGTGAACACACCGCACGCATGAGGCTCGCGTGACGGCAGCGTCGCGTCGTGGCTGCGTGATGCACACCTAGGGTGTTCACACCAGACGCGAGTTAGCTGCTTTTTTTTCATCTCCGTAACATATTCTACAGATAAACCTCGAAACTGTAGTAAAGTCTTGCTGGTATGAAGTTAATATACAGTCACTAGATCACTTTCACTGTCTGTGACATATTCTACAGATGTCTAGACATGGAAACTGTATTATGTAGCTGATATGATGTCCATATACTGTCAATAGATCACCTTCACTGTCTGTTTCTGCTGGGACACGCAGCTCATGCGTGCTGTGTGTCCACGGCTTTGTAGTGTAATGGACTTTTATTACACAACATATCGTGAAGTATGGCAGTGAAAGGTTAAAGTGTTGTATTATTATTGTATTTTATTCTCAATTATGTTACATATTAGATGGATGCATGTGCCTGTAACTTCAAGAATCGTTTTAGTCATTTTACAAGCAAAAAATGCCAAAATTTTTTCAGATTCCAGCTGTGAGGATTTGCTGCTTTTTTGTATTATATGATAATAACCTGAATATATTTAAGTTTTTGACTGCTGGTTGGACAAAACAAGACATTTGAATGGACATTACATTGGGCTTAAGTTTCTTTTTATTTTTTTTCAGTATTATTATTATTATTTTCTTTATTTACATTTCACAATTAATAGAGAAAATCAACAGAACAATGGATAATGAGAATAATCATTAGTTTTATGCTAATGGTAGCATCTTTAACTTAATATCACACTTCCCATAATCCCCCGCTGCTTTACCAAAATAAATGTATGTGTCATGTGTTTCCATATCAGCTACTTGTTGGCATTCGAGATGAGTATAATTGGTTGAATTTCTCTCAGGTTACAGCACAGTTCGGCCCAGGAGCTCGGGCAACCTGTCCCTCCGATCCGTCCAGAGACCTCCAGCGCCAAGACGATGATGGACATCGGGACCCGCCGGATTTTCAACGAGAACCATGATATCTTCAGACAAAGTGTCCGGCGCTTCTATCAAGAGGAAGTGGTTCCACATCACAGGGAGTAGGTTTTAGCGTGGCACAGGCACAGAAAATCACTGGAAACACGACTACAGAGAGACAACAAACAACCACAAAGAGATGCAAAATAATGAATTACATAACCATTATCAGTCTTTCCCCACCTCACTACAGTCTGCTTTTCCTTGTTCCAGGTGGGAGAAGGCAGGTCAAGTGAGCAGGGAGGTGTGGGAGAAAGCTGGAGAGCAAGGCTTGCTGGGAATAATGATACCAGAGGAGCATGGTGGCATCGGAGCAGACTTGTTTTCTGCAGTTGTCATGTGGGAGGAACAGTGAGTTGTTCTTAAAATTACAAACACCGTCATTCATATCTGAGATCAAGCACTACATTTTTATCAATGAGGTTTTGTTTTTGTCCTCCAGAATGTATTGCAACTGCACAGGCCCGAGTTTCTCCCTGCACTCCGACGTTATCATGCCCTACATCTCTAAATATGGTAGCAAGGAACAGATTCAACGCTTCGTCCCCAATATGACTGCAGGGAAATGCATCAGCGCTATCGCCATGACGGAGCCAGGAGCAGGCAGGTCAGGACTCAAGCGTAGATGTAATATCAGCTTGCATAGCGCTAACGTGGTGAAGCTTTGATGATCCGTTATCTTTATCTTTTCAGTGATCTTCAAGGCATGAAGACGTATGCTAAGCGGGATGGCAGCGACTGGATCCTCAATGGCAACAAGGTCATAAAAGCAAAATCTGTCATTTCATTGCATCTCAACGTCACTTTAAACTCTTTTCACCTCAGCAGGTGTTCATCTCAGGAGGTTGGTTGGCCGACTTGGTGGTGGTAGTGGCCGTGACGAACCGCGAGGCTAGGACACCGGCGCATGGCATGAGTCTGTTCCTGGTGGAGAATGGCATGAAGGGCTTCCAGAAAGGACGCAAGTTGGAGAAGATCAGGATGAAGGCGCAGGTACTGGAGCTCAGTGGCTTGGGAAGATAGTGTTTCCATCAATCGTCTACCATCATGCAAAAGCTTGATGCCACTATTTTTGCTCCTTCTTTCACAGGACACAGCTGAACTGTTTTTTGAGGATGTGCGGCTCCCAGCTGATGCCCTCTTGGGGGAGGTCAACAAGGGTTTCTACTACTTGATGAACGAGCTGCCTCAGGTAAAAGGAACATGGAAAAAGTAGTTTTAGGTTCAGTGTGACTTTCCTAGGATGTCATTATCTCTCATGTCCATTGCGAATAAACATCCATAAATCCACATAGAAATCATTGAAAAAATATATTCCCCATAACTTCAGAACTTGCATGAGAATCTTCAAGTTTTCAAGATTTTTTCAGTATCAAAGAAATCCAATGATAGTTGTCTGTACATCCCATAGACTGAATATAAGATGTGAACGTAGTCACCGTGACGTCACCCATTGGTTTGTGAACTGTTGTTTTGAGGCCTGGAGTTCAGCATTTTGGCTATCACCATCTTGGTTTTTGGCGTCACCATCTTGGTTTTTGGCGTCACCATCTTGGTTTTTGGCGTCACCATCTTGGTTTTTGGTCGTCACCATCTTGGTTTTTTGCAACCAGAAGTGACATGAGAGGGTGGAGCTAAGTACAACTGAACTAAGACATTTTTAGAAGACCAAATATGTTACAGTTAACTGTTATGAACTGAAAACACACTGAAAGGGTTAAAATTCTAAAACGAAAACACGGACAACTCCCAGACCGGACAACGCTGTGGTAATGACCTGTCAATCACAAGGTAGCCCCGCCCTAAAGCATCCACTGCTTTATGGTCTATTTAACTCTAAATGGGACCATAATTTACTAAATGAACATCATGCTGTATTGAAGAAGACTTGAAACTAGCGATTGAGACCATAAACTCATGTTTACATTGTTTACTGAGGTAATAAATCAAGTGAGAAGTTGGGTCATTTTCTCATAGACTTCTATACAATCAGACTTCTTTTAGCAACCAGAGGAGTCGCCCCCTGCTGGCTGTTAGAAAGAATGCAGGTTTAAGGCACTTCCGCTTTGTCTTCACTTTTTTAGACCCCGGAGTTGCCCACTGGTACATCCATGGGTACACAGCAAACAGGAACTGCTAATAGCTAATTCAGCATACTATTTACATCTCCAAAAGCCACCAAATTATGGGAACTGTCATTCCAAAACTTAGCGCATGATTATCCCCAAAATAGAAGCAAGACTAAAATAAAAACAAGAGTGACAAACCCATTAATATTCACTTTTTCCATTTAAAATCATTATTTTTAACTTTTTCTTTGCTGATTCTTTCTTCCATGAACTTATGAACTTTAGATAGATAGATAGATAGATAGATAGATAGATAGATAGATAGATAGATAGATGTACTTCATTGATCCCAATTTAGGAAATTATTGTTTTGTTTTTTTTGTTCTTGTTTGTTTAGTTACTTTGTTTTACTACATAGACACTTCCACTCATTTGAGTCGCCAATTACTTGCTTCGGTTCGGTTAGTTTGATGGTAAATCATCTCATCATTTTGTGGTGAAGGAGCGTCTGGTGATTGCTGGCATTGCCATAGCGGCCTGCGAGTTCATGTTTGAGGAAACCAGGAACTATGTGATCCAGAGGAAGGCTTACGGCAAGACGATCGCTCACCTACAGGTCTGTATAATAAGTTTTTTTTTTTTTAAGAAGTCTTCTTGTGTTCCTGCTTTTGTATAATTTACTGTTTTAGGTGTGACTGGCAACCAAGATTTTCAGAAGTTCAGGTTTAGGTTTTGTACCTGTTCTTATTCAGCTAAAACTAGTGATATCCGCTCTGTCCTTTTTTCCTGCTAATATACATTTTTAGTTATTTATGCGCTGGCTATAGAATCCGATTTTGTTCTTCCGGAGAATAAATATCATATAATTTCACTCCACAGACTGTGCAACACACGCTGGCAGAGCTGAAGACTGAGATCTGTGTGGGCCGATCCTTCGTAGATAACTGCATTCAGCTCCACGCTGAGAAACGCCTGGATACCGCCAGGGCTTCCATGGCCAAGTACTGGTAAGAATGTGTTTTTGTATGAACCGGCTTCTTGTAAAACAGGCCATGTTGCTGCCATTTGCTAATGCCCTTTTTTCTTCTCTCTAGGGCCTTTGACCTCCAGAACAAGGTGACCACTCAGTGCCTGCAGCTCCATGGAGGCTGGGGCTACATGTGGGATAACCCCATCGCTAGGTAAGTGTAACAGGATGGGAAGGAGGAATGCCACGTTGTTCGTTTTCCAGTCCATCCACCGGTTGCTGAACTGGTCTCTCTGTCTCTCCAGGGCATTTGTGGACGCCCGTGTTCAGCCCATCTACGGAGGCACCAATGAGATCATGAAAGAGCTCATCGCCCGCACCATTGTTAGCCAGAACTGAGAGATGTTTTCATGTTTTCCCGGTGGAGGAGCACTGGAGGAAAGTGGGCTGGTTTCGTTGACAGTTTTTCTGTGGGTTAACGTATGACGAGCGATTGCGAAAAGTCAGAGAGGGTATTACAGTGTTTAATCATGCTTGAATTCGTCAAATCAGTCAATCGGGATTAAAGCTAGACTTTGTAATGTTAGAAAGGAAAAATAACACCTAATTGTCTTACAAATGATTATAAAGTTTCTCAACGAAGGTTTTCTTAACCTTCAAACTTGAGTTATATTTCACAATTGTTGGTGAAATTATGACCAATTTTTATCCCTCCAAATTTAGTACAATCGTCCACTTGGAATCAAGGATGAATCGCTTCAATTTTGGTGATCAGAGGTCACTGTGAGGTCACTGTGACCTCACGCACATCCCATTCTCGCGACATCTCAGAAACGCCTTGACTGGCCCGAGGCATTATGTTTTTCGCGCTGTCCGTCCGTCTATCTGGTCCATTCTCGTGAACACGATATCTATTCAAATTTAGCATAAACGTCCACTTGGACTAAAGTATGAACTGAGTAGAATTTGGTGGTCAAAGGTTAAAAGGTCACTGTGACCTCTCATAACTCAAGAATTCATAAGCTAATTAAGATAATTTCACACAAATGTCTAATAGAATAAAATGGTGTTGGGATTTTGGACAGACGTGAAGCAGGGTGGTAATTCTGTCTGTTTTCTTAGTCGTGTATGTATGTATTGCGCTTAAAAATAACATTCAGGATCAAATTTATTTTTGTAAATGAATGTATTATTAGTTGCTTGTGTGTCCAATATGTATGATAAGTATATTGTATGACAATATGAAAAGATTAATATGGCTCTGTGTCAACACTAAAATTGTCCAATACATGTAAATGTGCAATAAATACGGTCTACACACTGTTTAACAGGCCAGTGTTATTCATAGTGAACAGAATATTGAATTAAACGTTTCTGTATCCTTTATTAAAACAATATTGCATTGCATAGTATTGCATTAGGTCTTATTTTACATCACATTAAAGGTTAATCTGGGGAGTGTGTCAGGGTGTGAATTGAGCTGAAGCGTGTGATGGAAAGGTGGTAAATAAAGTAGATTAAAACAGAAGAAGGAAGCGCTGGTTGTGGTGGCTCACACGACAGGTGCTCTTTAGTAAGGCAGGTAAAAGTATATGAAACACAATGTAGGAAGCCTTGCTGGAGAAATCATCCTCAAGTGGTGCAGACAACCATTGAGAAAAAAAAACAAAAAACTAAGGCACTCCGTCTTCAGGTGAAAAAATATATATAGTGTAAAAATATAATATTTTATTTTCTGAGCACCGGAAATGAAACAGACCAACGCGTATCGACTCTAGGTCTTCATCAGGGCCTGACAAACTACTAATCAGTCATTCATAAGGCCTTGTATATAACCACTAGAGGGAGCTAAAGCTCCATCAAGAGCCACATGCATGCTTACCCTTACAAAAAAGAAGTATACTTCACGTTTATTTTATGAAGTAAACTTAAGTATATTCCCAAGTATACTTTATGTAATAAATATACTAATATCAATGTACTAGTAGTATACTTGTAAGTGCACTACTTCAACACTTCTCTGGACTAAATTGGCCCACTTTTTAGTTTCTAAAAGTATACTTTTAAGTATACTTTAAATGTAAGAGTAGTAAACTTTGAGTACACAACTAGCTAAGTTGTATTTTGTACTGCAACTATAAAGTGAATTTATAGGTGTGCTGTTAGTTCACTAGTTATATACTTGTAGCCCATTTTTTTAGAATGAAAGTACACTTTAAAGTATACTCTCAGTAAACTACTAGTTTAATATTTTTTACTGCAAGTATACTTGTAAGTTTTCTTAAGTGAACTTACTGTTATACTTTTCTGTGTTCTTTTCAGTATAAGCCAAGAATACTCAGATTTTTCTGTATACTTACCAAGTACACTCAGACTTTTCTGTATACTTTTCGGCATGAGTATAATTTTGTTAAGTTTATCTCTGATAAGTGTATAAAAAGTAATCTGGAAGCATTTTCTCTTATTTTAAGAATATTTTTAATTATACTAATAGCATACTTGAATAAACGTTTTTCTGTGAGGGTATAGTTTGTCAAAGAGATAAGTATACAAAAAAAGCATAATCTTGAAAATATCCAACGAATACTAATAAATAATTTTCAGAAATCTGAAAAAAATATATAAAATAAACTGACAAAATAAATATTCATACCTCAAACATATGGATTGAAGAAAAACTTGTAAATCCCCTGTGCATTGTCTTATTTCCACCAGTAGGAGGCAGTAAACGCATGGAGAAGGCTGGCAGAGAAATGGCAAATGGCCAGTTGATTCCATTGCAGCACAAAAACAGCAGACTGTTGAATGTGACTCCATGATTTAAAGCACCATTTGTAGTTTTATAGATTAAATTGTACACTTTATGATACCAATATATTTGAATGAATACACCAGTTGAATTGCATTACCATGTATTTGCATCCTTGTGGTTCTTGTGATGTATATGTCTGACTCTGATGCTCAAATTCCCCCCCAAAACCTGTGCTGGTTGAGGAAGCAAACAGCATTCCCACCACGCCTCACCTGGGGGGTATAGAAGTGCAGCTACTGCTCACTGATGCATCCTCCTCTCCATCCTCCATCTTTACCCTCCTTCCCCACTCTCCCCTTGGCATCACATCCTCCTCTCCTCCTCCTCCTCATCCCCTCCTCTCTCCGTGTCTCCTCAGCAACAGCCACACCCAACAGTGCTCCAGCTTCCACTGCAGACTCCCCCCTTTTTATGATGCAGAAGCCCTCTAAACCATGACATTTCACTGCCTTTTTGCACCTGATGGGTGTATTCCCATCTGTCTTCATGTCACGGTTGACCAACTGTATGCATTTATTTTGCACCCCCAAAAATGTTGCACAAATGGCATCACAAAGTAGGATTGCCTTGTCAGAACAGAAATCCCGTTGCGCCTGCACTGCTGCATTTACGGTAGCGATGGGGAGGGATCAGAGGGCCGCGTCCCGTTCCGCTCTCATTGTCACTCCGGCTCTCCTCACACACGCACACACACACGGGTATTAGTGCCGCTCAGCAGCCTGAATCTCCAGGTAAGAGCTCCAGCTCTTTGTTCATCATTTAAAGGCGAATTAAGCGTTCAAATAGCTCAGGATAAATGTGTTTTAGTGCTGTGAAAGTTACTTTAAAAAAGTGATGGCATTGTTGTGCACTAATCCTCAGCTGCGTGCAGTTTATGTGTGATTTTTTTTTTTTAGAGGTCTGAAATGATGCAATGGAGTTTGTAACTTGCAGGAAAAGAAAACGCGTTTTGTGCATGTGGAGAAAATGTGTTTTATTTGGTGTGTTTTGTGGCTTGTCCTGCTGCGTCCTTATGGTACGCCTCCATCCTCTGCAGCAGCACCCTGCTCCTTTTGTTCTGGTCCACGCCTGTATGGTGCTGAAACCGGCTCCTCACTGCAGCACAGCAGAGCACACGAACCTAATAATCATAATAACATCATAACACTAATAATTTGAACCATATGCATGTATTTGGCATCATGTTTATGCCCTTGGACCTTTGTGGATATGGGAGTAGCCCAGCTTGTAGTTGGGCATCTTTGCTGCCACAGCCCGTTGCCCTTTGCAGTCATTATACCAGCTTGCATCAGCAAAAAGGTTGCATTGCTTTGCATTGGATGTACATATTCAAACATATTTAGTTGTTGCAATAATTCTATTAACAGTGTCTGCGGGTCATAATGGACCCTGATGTCTTTTCTATAATATTCAGCCCTAGATAATGATCTAGAAATGTTCCATTTAAAGCTGTGGATCTGGTCCAAACCTGGTTCCTTTCAGTGTAATCAGCAGCCTGCACATGTTGAGGAAGAAGCGAAGACTTCCCCATGTCTGGATGCGAAAACATTCCTTTTATGAAAAGGAATTAACGCTTGGCACGAAACTGCTGTATTCGCACATTCCTGTTGCTGTCTCGTAAGACCCCCGGTGTTTGGAAGATATGTAATGAAACATCTGTCTTGGTTCATGTTGGGGGTCAGTTTTGACTCCAACTCAATGAGACAGGTGAATGTTACAGGTATATATGTTTGCAGCTCAGTCAGCTTTCTTCTTGGTTTGAGGTTTAGTCATTTACGATGCTGTTAAAGTAAAGCGTAATATGTTTGCTTGTTTAATTATAGGGATTTGTTTTGATGGCAAGAGTGCATTAACTTTTGTTAACTGCAACTCTTTTTATTCTTGATTAGTTGCTTGGTCTATAAAATGTCAGAAAATGGTGAATAATGTTGATTCCCAAAGCCAAAGATGACACCCTCAAATGTCTTGTTTTGTCCACAACTCATGGAGGAAGTAAAGAAACCAGAAAATATTCACATTTAAGAAGCTGGAATCAAAGAATTTTGACTTATTTTTCTTAAAAAAATTACTCAAAGCGATTAATTGATTATCAAAATAGTTGGCGATTAAATTGATAGTCGACAACTCATCAATTGATCGTTGTAAACTTTTGTCTTATGAAGAAAAAAGCCCTTTAAAATGTGTCTTCCTACCTTTTCCCAATGTAATTACAGTCCTTTTTACAGTGTGATAGTGACTTTTATTGATTATTGATTTAAGGCAAACCTTGGAGATTTGTGGGTGGCAATTAACCTCCCATACAATGCAAAGAACGGGCAGAAAGATATACATATGACCACACACATAGTATATAATTCCTTGCCCATTTAGTGATTATGTGTTTCTTGGCTGAGGCCAAATAGAGGTTGACAGAGTGCATTACAGTCACCTACTTCTCCTGTAAGAACAAACCTCTGTCAGGCCAGATTGGGCTGTGTCTAATCGCCGATGGAGTAATTGAAATGACCTTAATCACGTTAACAACAACAGGCTGGGTCTGTGTGTTTACTTGCTGTGAAACACACGTCTTTAAATGTAATTCTGGTGTACTCCTTCCGTGTTCACGTGCATACATTTAGCCTCTCCAACCACGAGGAAACCCAATCCGCCTCCCTGCACCACGCGGGAACGCTAAGTATATTTCCCAACGTCAATTCTGGTTAGGTGCGCCGTCAAAATCCCTGAAACCACAGAACCGCTCTGCGCTCCGCTGACATCGAGACACGCCGTATTGGCTTCCTCCTGGGAAAGATTTGTATTGGAACAAATGTTTGGATCGGTTTCTGGATTTGTTTGCGGATTGATGGTCTGACTCAGTTTGCGAAGGTTCGGTTTAATGCGTGCCACGATGGAGGCATTTAAGTGGTGATGTGGAGCTTTTTTGTGTGTGTGTCTGCGTGCGTTCTGGGAAGTAGGTGAACTCAGCGCGGTCTAGTGACGTTGTCACAGGTGTTTGAGGACTCGTGATGTCCCCTGATGATCCTCCAGTCTGAGGCCTTTTGCACTACAGGTGTCTAATGGGAGCTGGCAGAACTGTGCCTTTTAGTACTTAAGTCTTGACTGTGAGAGGAACCTAATCTAATTCACATATAGTATACGTAAGAGGAATCAAACGGCCCTCTGACCTGCATGTGGAGCACACGGACTGCTTCCTGGCACACATTAGGGCTTTTTGATGGGCATAGAGGAATGGAATTGTCGATGGGGAACAAATCAAGGAACGGGAACTAAAAATCTCACAATGGAAAGGAGGAAAGGAGGAGGTAGTGAACGAAAGGAGGAGGCAGTGAAGGAAAGGAGGAGGTAGAGAATGAGGAGGTAGTGAAGGACAGGAGGAGGTAGAGAAGGAAAGGCGGAGGTAGTAAAGGACAGGGGAGGTAGTGAATGAAAGGAGGAGGCAGTGAAGGAAAGGAGGAGGTAGAGAATGAGGAGGTAGTGAAGGACAGGAGGAGGTAGACAAGGAAAGGCGGAGGTAGTAAAGGACAGGGGAGGTAGTGAATGAAAGGAGGAGGCAGTGAAGGAAAGGAGGAGGTAGAGAATGAGGAGGTAGTGAAGGACAGGAGGAGGTAGAGAAGGAAAGGCGGAGGTAGTAAAGGACAGGGGAGGTAGTGAATGAAAGGAGGTAGTGAACGAAAGGAGGAGGTAGTGAAGGAAAGGAGGAGATATTGAGGGACAGGAGGATGCAGTGAAGGAAAGGAGGAGGTAGTGAGGGACAGGAGGAGGTAGTGAAGGAAAGACGGAGGTAGAGAAGGAAAGGAGGAGGCAGCAAGGGACAGGTAGAGGCAGTGAAGGACAGGAGGAGGTAGTGAAGGAAAGGAGGTGGCAGTGAGGGACAGGAGAAGGTAGTGAAGGAAAGGAGGAGGTAGTGAGGAACAGGAGGAAGCAGTGAGAGAAAGGAGGATGTAGCAAAGGAAAGGAGGTGGCAGTGATGGACAGGAGGATGTAGTGAAGGAAAGGAGGTGGCAGTGAGGGATAGGAGGAGGTAGTGAACAAAAAGAGGAGGCAGTG
>CAKAOH010041553.1:54321-83495 GCA_916701665.1 Sebastiscus tertius
TCCTCCAGTCTGAGGCCTTTTGCACTACAGGTGTCTAATGGGAGCTGGCAGAACTGTGCCTTTTAGTACTTAAGTCTTGACTGTGAGAGGAACCTAATCTAATTCACATATAGTATACGTAAGAGGAATCAAACGGCCCTCTGACCTGCATGTGGAGCACACGGACTGCTTCCTGGCACACATTAGGGCTTTTTGATGGGCATAGAGGAATGGAATTGTCGATGGGGAACAAATCAAGGAACGGGAACTAAAAATCTCACAATGGAAAGTAAAGGACAGGGGAGGTAGTGAATGAAAGGAGGAGGCAGTGAAGGAAAGGAGGAGGTAGAGAATGAGGAGGTAGTGAAGGACAGGAGGAGGTAGAGAAGGAAAGGCGGAGGTAGTAAAGGACAGGGGAGGTAGTGAATGAAAGGAGGTAGTGAACAAAAGGAGGAGGTAGTAAAGGAAAGGAGGAGATAGTGAGGGACAGGAGGATGCAGTGAAGGAAAGGAGGAGGTAGTGAGGGACAGGAGGAGGTAGTGAAGGAAAGACAGAGGTAGAGAAGGAAAGGAGGAGGCAGCAAGGGACAGGTAGTGGCAGTGAAGGACAGGAGGAGGTAGTGAAGGAAAGGAGGTTGCAGTGAGGGACAGGAGGAGGTAGTGAGGGACAGGAAGAGGTAGTGAAGGAAAGGAGGAGGTAGTGAGGAACAAGAGGAAGCAGTGAGAGAAAGGAGGATGTAGCAAAGGAAAGGAGGTGGCAGTGAGGGATAGGAGGAGGTAGTGAACAAAAGGAGGAGGCAGTGATGGACAGGGCTTTTGCAAAAATGAATGAATGAAAGGCTCCTTTCAAAGACTGAACAGGCCAGGTGTCAATGTTTGGCTCAAGGGCTCTGTGAAAACGAACGTCTCTGGGGCAAACCAACATGCTGTCACTACAGAGGACGGATGGACATTTACTCATCAGCAGAGAAAGCTGTTGGGCAACAGCTAGGGTGGCCCCTACTGACCCACATCTATGATGCTTATAGCAAGCCATAAAGCACATTTAATGGCCTGGTAACAGTTGGATCTGGTGCAAAATCTTTGAAAAAGCAGTGTAATGTTTTTGTACTGCATCATATTCAAGCTACAATCTGTAGTCCAGATGTTGTTGAAACAGCTGTTAAAATCCAGACCTTTGTGTGTCTTCATTAAGATTCTTTGAGTTCATTGTCGAGGACGCAGGTGTTGAGTTTATTGAGTTGGATAAACCCAGTTTATCCGGCGCTAAGATCCACCCTGTGACCTCCTCGGTACTCTCTAACCATCCATCTAGCCTGCTTGCCCTTGTACCATCTCCATCCACGGCTGACTAGCACCCAGTCTCCCAAACAAACCCTGACAGCCAGCGTCACATTTCATTCCTCACGGCCGATGCCCCTCGACAGAGAGGACACTCATTTGGGGCATTCTTATACTCTCAGCAGCAAACTCCCTCACTTATTGGCACCTATAATATTCTCTGCCGCTGTTGTGTCGTAACCATGTTAGCTAATCCATGAGGTCAGCGCGATAATGGCGGGTTTCTACATGAGAGGCTGTGAGTGGGAAAGAAAGTTTATTTCTGAGAGACAAAGAATACCGCCTACCATCAGGTCGACTTGGCTCGAGTACAGCAAATCCATGTGCCTCAAACTTATTTCCCTCCTCTAGAAAGCTTTCTTTATTTAGATCCATTTGTGTGGACGAGTGCCTTTTTTAAAAGCACATTCCAAGAAAAAAAAAAGTGCTGCATGTTCACACGGAGCCGTTGCAGGAAGTTTATACATCTCTGTCCTAGCAGGGTTATGACATCGCATAGTCTAGCTTTAACTTCTGCGGTTTCACACCCCTAATTGGCACACGAGAATGCCGGCAACTGGGCTGTTGACATATTCTGGATAATATTCTGGATGTTTCTATATGCAGCCAGCTGCCTCCTGCATCTGTTTTAATGTTAACAAGGCGCCAAGACTTGGCAGAGTTTTATTGGCAGTTAAAAGTGTAAAGGAACGGTCAATGAAATGCATTTTTATTGACAGATAACAATGTGTTTTTGGCGGTCGAAGAGTTTTTAGTGCGACAGGTGCCTATGAGTGTTAAAGATTTTGTTTCATGAAGGAAAACTCTTCTTTCACTTGTCCAATCAAAGACAAAACTATTTTCAGACTTAATAGCAGCCTAAATGATGTACTAGAAGCTGCAGCACGTTGGCGACTGGTCTGGTTTTTCGGACATTGACCTGGGCCAACGGTGGTGAAGAAACCACTAATGAGCCTCAGCGTCTTCCTGAATGGGCCAGGGACCTCCTGTTAGCCTAGCGTAGCGGCTAAGCTATGTAGCGCCGTGCCTTTATGGTTTCCAGATGTTGGAGCAACACAGCTAGATTGTGTTCCCCCCGTCCGTTTGCAAACAGCGCACTGGCAGCCTGAAACATTGGGTGAAGTGTGCTGGAGGAATCAATGAGCCTCATTGTTGGAAGTATTGTTAGACCATGCATAGAGTCAGGTTTCTTTATGCTTTTTATGAACATTTTTTTTGTGTTTTTCAGTTGATCCATTAAGGAATTTAATGTCATGGAAATAAGTCTCCAAGGATTCAGAGCCTGGAGCTTCCTAAACAAAACCAGAACATCTCCTTTACTGTGTCCATCTCCGTTCCGTTCCTGCGTGCATCTGCTCGTCAGGGCCGTATTTTTGGATGAATGGAAAGAAACCCCCACCCCCTCCTCCCCCCCCCCATTTCATAGGAACATCACACACTGCAGCTCTGTAAAGCCAGTGTGAAACGTAGAAACAGATGGACATTGATGGTACATCACGTTCCTGTAAGTCTGTTTTTAACTGGACTGCAGGAACACAGCAGCTGAGTGTGTGTAGCGGACCTCCTGGCCGGCTTCCAGGAAGGGTTTTTACTGTGACCGCCACTGGGATATATCTGAAGAGGGACTTACCAGCAAATCCAACTTCCTCTCTTAGATATGTAACAGGCAGACGAAGATGAAGAGAGATGGAGGATGTAATTTAGGGCAAATCCACCAATAAACTATCCACTACGGCTTTGCAGAGTTTTTAATAGGGCTGTCAATCGATTCAAATATTTAATCGTGATAAAAAAGATTTTTTTATCCGTTCAAAATGTACTAAAAGCATTTAATACACTTACCAACATGGGAGTGGGCAAATATGCTGCTTTATGCAAATGTATGTATATATTTATTTGCACCCTTTCTGGGCTAATAAATGAAATGCATAAATACATAAAATTAAAATTTGCTTCTTGCACTCTCATACTATACTGTAGTGGGTTTCGCATTCACAAGTATCTTCCTATCTGCACTGTCTGTGTTGTTTTCAAGTGTCGACTGTGCCTACTGCCCCCATTGGGACCATCAAGGGCCCCCCTCACCACGGCAACCCCTGCCATGGAAACCAGCCCCTCAAAGGAATGACCCCTTTGAGTACCAGTGTGTAGAGACCCTCA
Organism: Sebastiscus tertius; assembly: GCA_916701665.1. Classification (NCBI taxonomy): domain Eukaryota; kingdom Metazoa; phylum Chordata; class Actinopteri; order Perciformes; family Sebastidae; genus Sebastiscus; species Sebastiscus tertius. The sequence goes on from CAKAOH010041553.1 coordinate 57,801, forward strand.
GTTGTTGCTCTACCTCGCTCTGTAGTACGAGGATACAGGCAGGAGAAAATAGCGTTCCCTTTTCTCCATCGTGTTCCCTTCACTTGCTCTTCCGGTCCTTTATTTTCCCTTTCACCTGGGAATCCCCTGATTGGTATGCAACCTTTGACCCCACCGCAGACAGTTAAAGAAGGGACTTTCCTTGTTTGTTTGTTCCCATTTTTACATTCATTCCTCTTGCGGCGTTTAATGGACCGACCATGTTGAGTCAATGGCAGAAACACAGTTGATGCATGTGTCCCCAAGGCGCTGCGGTGGGGTGGGAGACTTCACTGTCTCAGGTCTCCTCGTTAAATCACAGAGCATAAATCCTGGTCGATAAAAAGGAGCCATTGCCTTTATTTTGGAGCATCAACAGATGTTTGTGAATGGCCTCTTGGGAGGGAATGTCTCTCTTTTAGAATGCTGACAATAGCTGGTGATAAACTGGGGATAAACTGAAGAGCTGGAGCTCACAGGCCCAGATTTTCATTCATCTATAGATGCGTACCAAACTGGCACCCTATGGATGAACTGTTTTACTTTCATTTAGCATTTTATAAAGCAGAAAAAGTGTACATTTTACGAAATAAAAGCGCTGTTGGAGTACAAAATAGAATAAACTTGATTAGTTTACTGTAAAATCAGTAATAATTTAGGCTGTTCTCATAGACCGTTCGTAGCTATGCCTACAAAAAATAATGCATTGTAATATTTTGTATATATCCCACAAAATCAATTAGTATGTAATTCACATAATAGTGAACCAGGAAGTATAAAGAACAATAAACGCCGTATAGGGAGGAGGTTGTTGTGGATGGGTGGGTCAAAAAACACTGTTCTTTCACCCTGCTGTTCGTACCCCGTGTGAAACCAGAAGTCAACGTTGATTCATTTGTCACGTATGTTCCGTACTTAAGCTATGCCACTTCCGTAGTTTTTTTTTTAATTCCAAACTACGATCTTTTCCTAAACCTAACTAAGTCCTTTTTGTCACGTAGTTTCTGTAATTATGTTACGCCACGTCAGTTGTTATTTAAACCCAAAAAATAACAACGTAAACCTAACTAAATATTTTTTGTCACGTATCTTCCGTACTTATGTTACACCACTTTGGTGTTATTTTAACCCAAACCACGGTCTTTCCCTAAACCTAACTAAGTAGTTTCCTGTGAAAACGTATGTTTATTTTGACTGTATGCATGTAACAAACGGAAATGAACACGCGTGTCACATTTTGCTGGACATTCAACGCACGGAAAATGAGGAATAACACTTGTTAACAACAACTTTCACATGGAAATAGCAATAATTACATTCCCTAATGCATGGTCTCTATTATTTAAGTCATGCCATATATCCTGGCATCACTATCACATTCCAACTATAGCCTTGGTTTCCTTATAAACTTGTATATTCAGTGTTATTTATATAGGTTTTATAGATTATACAGTAAAATCTGTTCAGTTTCGTGGTCTCTCAGGAGCAGCAAACCTGTCCTCTGTGTTTTACCTCCGCCTCTAAACTGCCTCACATCTCTCAAAGAGAAGTCTGGGCTGCAGCTCGTTGTTGATACCAGCATGGCTGTGTAGCACGAGTCCAAACATCACAGACGTGAACTTCAAAGCTCCGTATTAGTCGTGATGTTATCTCCGCTGCTGTCATGTCTACAGGAGCCTGATTGCTATCTCCTACTGCAGGGGATGTATCTGTGATGTATTACATTTAGATTTTGCACGCCACTCTTCTGAGTAATATGCACAGAAATCCGTATTGTGGCAAAAATAACAAGAGAATAGTCCGTAATTAGCCGTTTCTCCCGCAAAATCACGACTGTGTAAAGCCACCAGCTTTTGCCAGTTCTTTTGTCAGCGCGCCACGGGTCACCAATTATTGATTTTGTCTCTCCCGAGCCTTCCGTCTCCTCACCTCACCTATCCCCTGTGGGGAAGCAGGAGGAGAGGGAGACCCCCCGTGGATCTGCATGTCCACATTCAGATGCTAATCCGCTGCCATCTGCTTTCTACCTCAGGGGGGCACGTGATGCCTCCTCGTACGCGGCGGGCACTACGGGGTAGGGAGGAAAATCCCTGAGCTCCTTGTGCCCTGAGGGCCTGCCGAGCTGATTGCCACCTTTACACCCTAATCGAGGCACACTGCACCCCCTTTTTCTCCCCCTCACCCCTTGTCTTTCTCCAACAGGGGTCATGCATAGAGAAGGCTGAGAAAGAACCTAAAGACCCCTTTTATCCAGGGGCAATGGACCTTGGAATAATAGACCCCTTTTTTCTGCACGACCCCTCACATCGACGGGTCAAAGAAGCTTCCCATCCGATGAGTTAATCACTGCCGGTGCAATGTCGTCGGCCGTTCAAAACTGCCACTCTTCCGGCTAATCAAATGAAGCAGACGTAATTTACACGGAACTTCAGGATTGTTGGAGTTTAGCTCCCACTCTTTTGAGTGGGAACGCTTCTCAGGCTTGTTTTTCTGGGTGGTTGCACGTCAACTGGTGTGTGTGTGTGTGTGTGTGTGTGGGATCGTGCTCAGATTTGCAGCTCCGGGATGACATAATAGAGTTTATTTTGGCCGTCACTGCAGGAAGTTCCTCTTCATGCTTGTAGCATTGGAATTCAATTATTTCTTGAGTATTATATCGTGTAAAACAACTCCTCTCATGGATGAAGTAGATGTAGTTGTGTGATGTAGTTCAGATGCTGTTTGGGAAGCCAACAAGCATTTTGTTTGAAGCAAATTGACCGCTTAAGGCTAATGGATTGGATTATAAACGCAAATGCTTTGTCGGGAAGCTTAAAGGAATAGTTTTGGTGTTTTGCAATGCGGTTGTATGAGGTGCTTATCCATCAATACCAGTTTAAGTGTGTGCCTAATTAAGAGTATTTTCACCGCTTTACCTCGCCACAGCCCTTTCTGACAGGAAACTGAAGCCGTTGATTCCATTTATGCTCTCGCCAAAGCAACCAGACTCCTTTTGAAAAAAACCTGTAATTTTAACTTGCAGAACACAGGGGGTGAATCAGAACTAACCAAAGTCACACAATAGCACAAACAATCTAACCGGCAGTGGTCGACTAGCAAATCTCGTGTTCTGTGAGGTAAAATTAATGTTTTTTTCAATGGAGTCTGGTTGAATTGGAGAGCGGAGATAACGGCCTCAGTTCCCTGTCGGACACATAGACTGTATAGATGTCTCACAGCAATGTAAACCAGCAAAAATATTCAAAATATAGCTTAGACTTAAACTGATATTGATTTTTTTAGGTGGCTAAAATGCAGTATGTTTTGTCATCCCCGTCTACAGCAGTACATTGCTTTGCTCCCGTGCTGGTACTCCTGTCTTTCTCCAAACAGGGGGCGTGTTGACCGTTGGACATAATGGAGATGTATGTAGTTTTCAATGAACTACAACACTAAAAAACATTCTTTAGAGTGCAATGTACAGCAGAGTCCAAGAAAATGGTAATATGACAGATCACCAATAATGAGAAAAGTGTAAATAACTCTGGAATGAAAACACTCCAGCCTTGATAATAGCTGTGACAAATGTCCCCCAAAAAGTTCACACACCACTTTGATGCTTTTCCCATCGTGGATCAGATGAAAACTTAACAGAGACCTGACGCAAACAGGAAAATAAAGTCCCACTCCCTCCAGCCTTCATCTCCCATGTCCTCACCACTAATTCAGCGCAGCTCGTTTCAAACCAGGAGACGCGGAACCCATTTTATCTGCAGTAGCTCGTACGTTCTCAAGCCCAGCTATTTCCTGCATTCCCGTCAACAGACATGTGAACCAGTTGTGATCTAAACCACAACGGGACGGAGCTTCAGATTCAAGACGCTGTAATCTGCGTCCACATCTGAGTAATGAAAACACAAAGCTCCGTCTGGTTCAGCCCGCGCTGCATCACTCGGTCTGCATGTGACTGTGTCTGCATGTGGCTCTATTTTGTGTTTGGTTCTGTGGGTTAAAGCCAAAGTGACACTCAAGTCCGTTGCATTGCAGACGATGTCACGCTGGCTGCAGAGCCGGTGATGGCGGCGACCTGAATGCTGATGATGCACTGACACCAGCACTGCTAGGTGTCCCCTTTTCTGATGGATGGACTTACCTTCGCTCGGGTTCAGTTTGTCTTTCTGTCACTCTGGCTGTGTCATCATGAATAACAAATGGCTCCCGATGGGAAGTCAAAAAGGTTTCTAACTCTGAACTTTTGATTTCACCTCTCCTTTTCCCTTCGTTCTCTGTTGTTTGACCTTCTCCAGCTGTTTATATGGTTTAGTTCAGTCCTTCTGCAGGCACTTAGTGATGCATTGATTCGTCAGTTGGGAATCTGTCTCATCTGGAATTGTTTTTGTGACTTCTTCTTGAATTGTCAAGTTTTGTGTTGTGAGGACTGTGAAATCTTGGCCTTGCATAGTTTCATATTTCAGTAGTCTTCATTCATGTAACTGGATTTAATACCAGTTGATCACATCCATATTGCAGAACTATGCTATTAGAGGGATAGATCGGGTGTTTTGAAGTGGGGCTGTATGAAGTACTTATCCATAGTCAGTGTATTACCTACGGTAGATGACGGTCAGCACACCCCCAGTTTGGAGAAACAGACAGGAGTACCAGCATGGGAGCAAAGCAATGTCCTGCTGTGGACGGGGCAGCAGCAAAACCTATTTTAGCCACCTAAAAGAAAGGCCCACCTAAAAAAAATCAAGTGTACGCTGTATTTAGAGTATTTTCACCACTTTTCCTTGCTGTCAGACAATTATACTGTCTTTGTTTCCGACAGGGAACCAAAGCCGCCATTTATGCTCTTGCCAAATCAACCAAACTCCATTGAAAAAAACAGTAATTTTACCTAACAGAACACAGGAGATGCTGGTCGAACGCTGCCTCCATCGGTTAGTTTGTTTGTGTTATTATGTGACTTTGGTTAGTTCCCAATTTTCAATGGAGTCTGGTGGCTTTGGCGAGAGCATAGATGGATACATTGCTTTGCTCCCGTGCGGTAACTCCTGTCTGTTTCTCCAAACTGGGGGCGTGCCGACCGTCGTCTACTGTAGGTAATACACTGGAAGTGGGTTTGTATGAAGTACTTATCCATAGTCAAACACCTGAACTATCCCTTTAATGCTCTGTGTTTCTCTTTCGAAGTCAGACTTCAGAGGCACCAGATTCATGCAGCTTAATAAAAAACACTTCCTATAAAAAGATGAACTGCTTTTTTAAAGTGTTTATCAGTGACTACATAGTTTACCACGCTTTTTTTTTTTTTTTTTTTTAATTTCCCACTACATCATTCCTCTGCCAATAATGCTCTCGTCGCCATCGCAGCCGTTGGGTCTTCCTCTTTCATTTAACTTTGTTTCCCCGATGGAGCCGTAGCCATAGTGACTCATCTCAGTGTCATGGAAACAAAGCGCTATCGCCGTGGCAATAACAGCAGCCTCCAGAACCCCCACAGAAACCTGTAGCCCACACATATTGACTGGATTAAACCATTATGTTCCCCCATTTTGAGCCTATCTACGAAGAAGAAATAAGCAAAGTCGTGATTTAATCTCTCGCCGGAGGCTATACATTTGGCATTAGACAATGATCCTGACAAATACACACTTGCTGGGCACGATCTTTCATTTTTTATTATGGGACATAATGGCCACAGCAGTAATCAGAGAGACACATCCTGAGCTGCAGTTGGCTCCAAGCATGTAAATGTCGAGTCAGTTAATGAAGAATGACCTCACCCTTGAGTCCCTCAAGTGCATGAAGTCATTATCGCTTCGCTACACCAAACCCCATGTCAGTGCATTATACCTGGGATGCTCTGCTCTTAAATAACTCTTCTTTCTTCACTCCTTCCTCTTTTGTTAATGGAAACTGGCAAGAGATCCCCCCCCCTCCCAGCCTCCCTCATCTTCCTGCTCATATTATTGCCTCCCCCCCCCACTGCATGCCATCCAGGCTCTCCTCTCACTCTAACCACAATATTGCTGTATCACTTACACTAATAGCCTGCACTTAGAGTACCTGAAGGTGAAAGCGCTGCCGAGATGCTTCCTGTCGACGGAGGAAAGATGCGGAGGTTATTGCACATTGTGTTTGCCGTTACAACGCAGTTTAAAAGCCAGTCTGTTTGAGTTGATTGAATAGTTATGTACTACATTATCACTCAGCTGTCAATTTTACCGGTCTCTTTGGCGCTTGATGCTTTTTATTCCTCGTCTGAGTCGTCGTAGTTCCTTTTTAAAGGACCGTACCGGTGTTTTTTGCAAGTTTTATCTTGTCAATTTCAAAAACACATGCTGCACAGTTCTACGGTTTCAGATGTGTAATTCCTGTGATTCCAAACAGCCATTGTTTTCTATTCATTTCTATGCACAATGAAAATGAATTCTCAGACTCTAAATGTCAAACTGGAATTTGAATCATCTTCATTTATGTGTAAGGGAGTGTGCATATTTGTTGAAACGGTGTCTAAGCCTCAAGCCTCAGGGTGGACATTTGAGAGCTGCTGTTGCTAAGTGATGAACTGTCAAGTCCCATCATGGTGCGCTACTGACTGGAAATTTAGGAGGAACCATCCCGCTGCTGCTGTCCATCCATGTTGTTTCCTGTTTGAAATGGCGAGCAGAAATGAGGGACCAATCAGGTGCATTCAACGATAGGGTACGTCACCGCTTGAGCGACCAGTTGAGTGGAGCAGCGCGTCCCCTAGCGCTGGACCTGGTGGATTTAACATTATAGACATGACCACTGACTATTAGTGTATCAATTTAGCCACAAATTCACAGACTGACCTGACCGTACACGGTCCAGACATATACTCGGTTTGGACCGAGTCTTGTTATGTATAGGATATTATAAATCAATTTACATCTAAGATTTAACTACTGTAAATCAGTAGCTGTCTTAATAGTAGCTGTTTCCTCACAAGCATGTATATATATATATATATATATATATATATATATATATATATATATATATATAACTGACATTTCTTAAAGTAGAAGATTGTGAAAAGCCGCTAGGCAGCTATTATGCAAATGTGTTACTTGGTGACATCACCACGTTACAGAAGAAAAGGCGGGACTCCAAGCAAGGCGTTTCAGGAAGTTCAGCAGCAGCGTTTCTCCCTTTGGCGTGGACTTTGGGCTTTGTAACTTTGCTGACCTTTTACATGCACAAAAAATATATATAACACACTAAAGCAGAGAGGAAAAGCATAATAGGTCCTCTTTAATATAATTTCTCTTTGGTAGGTAAAAGAGCTGTCAGAATATTGAATTTAGTGTGGTGCAGAAATGAATGGAAATCAATAGCTGCTTGGAATGGTGGAAAAAAATTGTTGTTTCCAAAAGTGTTAGCTCTGGGCCTAATACTATTTGTTACGGTCCTTAAGGAGCAGTTGGAAATTAGTTTTTCAATTTAAAAAAACTTAACACATTGTTACTCGTTTCTCATGAGGGTTGTGCTTGCAGTATTCCCCCATTCAGAGCAGCCAAAAATCAACATCATGTCTATTCCCGAGCCTCCTACCATGACTCATTCTTTTTCGGGAGACGGGAGGAGGAGGGAAAGTAGAGCGGGCTTGCTTGTTTTGGACGCTTTACTGACAGGGCGGTTTCCCATGCCTGGCCTGAATGACAGAGTTGCCCCATAAGACTTGACAGCTGTTGACTCCAACTCTGGGATGCATTTGTCTGTGTTTGTTTGTCATTTATTGGTGTTTACACTTTGGCAGGACGGAACTGCGTGTTTGCGTGCCGGGCCAGGATGTGGGTCGCCAAGTGGTATTTTGTGTATGTGCGCGTTCATTTTGCTCTATTTGAATGCACTATTGGATATCGCGAAGTGTGTGGCCATGTGTGCATGCGAGTTGTGACATCCAAAGTCCCGTGCAGCTTCCACCACCCTCCTCCTCCTCCTCGTCCCTGATGACTTCCAGAAACTTCCGCTCTTAACTCCGTCTCAGTGACACGTGTGTCCTCTCTCCTCTAAAGCCTGAACACTACAGCAACTCAACAGGGCTGCTTCTCACACTTCTCTCTGGAGAAACATCTGGACTTAAATATCATTTAATTAACCAAGAGCCTCGCTAATAGCCCTGTGTCATCGCTTATTCTTCCTCGCATAAAGCCAGAGCTGTGCCTCTCTGTGCTGGAAGTCATTTATTTTGTTTTCAAAACTTCCATCTTAATGACAGCTCCTCTTCCTCGAGCTACTTTTCACCTTCTAGCCAACTAGGACTGTTTTCATTAAGCTGATCTCTCGCTGGAGCGTCATGACTCCAAACCCCAGCGTCTGACCACTGGTGCCCAGATCACAGTGCTCCCCGCGTAGGTGCTAATTTAAAGCAGATGGCATGCGGACGGCGAGGTTTGGAACTCCCATCAACAGGAAATGGCTCAGAAACGGGGACATCCTTGCTACAAATTACAGACCTTACCTCGCCGGTGGTAACCTGCCCTTTCAATGATCCACTAAAGAGAGAAACACTCAGACACCAACAGAAGCCAATTACTGTTTTAGCACTTTGGATGCATCATTTTATTCTCATTTTCATTTGGCGTACCGTCTCTGTGCACTTTGTAGGCGTGAGTGTATCATCTCTGACTTTTTATGAATTATTTGTTTGCTTTGCTGCATTCAGACGCCCCGCAGGTACAGACGAGGATAATATGATCTAAACTGAGGAGCAAGATGGAGCTTCTAAATTAGAGAGTGAGCACCTGAGGCCCACGTTCTTCACAGAGGTTTTTGGACTGTAAGGGGGAGGCACAGGAGGGCGTACTTCATGCTGATTTTAGTTCAGTTTAGCAATTAAAGTGTACTATTTGCGCCCGATTGCTAGGGGTATAACAATAGATTCAATGATCCAATATGATCAATTCAAAGTGAAAACCAATACATATCATCTTTTGAGATAGGATTTTATTTTGAAATTCCCATGGCAAGTCTGTGTCACCATTTCTATCCAAGCACACCTCCTTCCTATAGAGCCCAGTAATACAATTATCAGATCATATTTTCATACTTTTTGCGAGTTGATATAAATGTCACTGATTGTGTTAAATGAGCATATCATATTGTCTCATATCGATCGCAGGCCCCTGGAACATTTAACTGACATGACCGATCAGCTGTTTCTGCTGTTGCGTCTTTGTCTTCGGACAACATGAAACATGGGCAATACTAGCTGACATGAAAGAACAATTCAAATTTGTCCAATTGAAACAAATTCCTGAAGACCTCTCTCCATTTTTCTCTTGTAGATCGGCCAAGGCGACTTGTTTCCGGTTTGCAACGTCTTCTTCTATGCTGTTTACTGGCAGAGTACAGCCGTTTATTTGCTCCAAAACGGAAATGCTGCTACTACGCATTTCTTTTTTGCAACATTTCAAAGGTTGCTTTTAAATTCACCGGACAATTGAATGGAAACGCTGATATTGGCAAACATTTCCTACTTCCATAACGTGACTTGAATATGTTTGGGTTTGGGTGTGCTGGTCAGGCTATTTCCTTCCATTTTGTACACTAAATCTATTAATGAAAAATGGAAATGCTTGTTAGCTGCAGCCCTACACTGAGCCCTTCTGTGCTGTTTTCTACCCGGTGAAGTTTTACCCGGGGAATAGAGAGGCTCTGTGTTCCCCGTGAGTAACAAGCATGTTGTGATTTTTTCCATGGAGTAATATGGCAATCTTGTACAGTAGCCTGTGTTTCAGTTCAGCCCAGGGTGCATGGACGACTTCAAAGCCCACGGCTACACCCTGTGGTTAGTGTAAAGCCGGGCACACGCGAGCCGGAGCGTTCACACACACACACACACACACACACAGCCTGGCAGGGAGTTGATATATACGCCGTGATATACACACACACACGCCCTCAGACCGGCGCAAATTTATTTAAGTCCATAAAAACAGTTGACTGCGTTCTCACCCCTGAATTCCCCCACAGTCGTAGCATCAATCCCCCTCCACACGCCTCCCTTCTTCTCCTGCTGTAAAACACACAAACACATGCACACACTCTCCACTTCCTGTCTTTCTCTTCAAATCACATCTGCGTTTTAAAACGAGACATATTTCACATTTAAGGAATTTCCTGTTCTGCTTTTATCAGAGAGGAATGACAGTCTAAGAGTAACACGCACACACTATCTTTAGTAGCCTGTCAGAGCGGGAGGGCGTGTGTGTGTGTGTGTGTGTGTACGCCTCCACGTTGTATACGTGCATATGGATGTGAGTGATGAGACAATATGCACCCCTGAGAGGCCGTCTTGCTGGGCGGTAGAGAGGAAGGACGACTTTCCATCCATCACTGTCGATATTTTATCCAGTGGTGGTCCAGCTGTTGCACGAGGAGGGTATTGGACATGTGTTTTATTGGTTGCGTTTTCAGTAGTGTTATGAATTTCAAGCTGCTCATTGAGATGGTGTGACGCTCACTCTTGGCAAAAACGAGCAGCCTGCTATTTGCTCTCGGCGGTCGCAGACGAGGAAAGCTGCACTTTCTCAAACCACTCAGGTTTTTATGCACTGAAGTGCTTTTCACAAGCCTTCGATACAGTCGCACTCTCTGAATAACGGCGAGCGGCCGGGGTTGTCGGGTGACTGCGTGTCAATATCCTAGAGTAAACTGTCAGAGCCACAGAAACAGTCATGCTGGCTAATTCTGCTGTAGTTAAGTGGTTAACCGTAGAGACAGTGCTTATAAAGGCCTAGTTCTGTACTGAAGTAAACAGTTAAAAGTTGATCAGCAGGTTGCACAGGAGCATTGTACACAGAGCTTGAACAAGGTGTTAAACTTTGTTGTGAGTGAGTCAAGCTGTAGTGTCTATATGCAGAGGGCTCTCTGGGGATGGAGAGGATTAGCTTCTGTGTCTTGTCTAGCCGCTCTGAACAGACTCATCTTTGACCTCTGACCTTTGAGTTCTCAAACAACTTTTGATCAAACAACAACAGTAGTAAAAGACAGCATTGTAGACCTTTGAACACATTTTGTTGTTGAGTACTTGGGGAAAAAAATACATTTTTGGATCTCATATTAAAGGAAATTACTTAATCTAATAATCATAAATAACCTTTACCGATGAAATAATCATATGAATGGTATATGATTGGCCTGGCTGTCTGAGCCTGAGACACATGAGTGTCTGCTAACCTTGGAACAGACAGACGGATCAGCACGGATTTAGGTAATTAGATTTTCCATGGTCTTAAATCTAATTTACTGTTTGTTTAAAGCAAAACAACCAAACAACCAAATGGCACGGTATATTTCTACCGTTTTACGTCAAAAGGAGCAGTTGTGGTGGGAAATCGGACATCGGACTTACTTGTGCTGGAAAGAGATTGCTCTTGTGATCCTGCTGATGCTGTCGTGGTGATCTGATCCTCAGTCATTAACATGCGTCTGCCAGCGCGGGCGATTACTAGGTCCGTGTCTGGGTGAAAGTATTAACATGGCACTGACTGTAAGGCTTATGGTTTTGTACCGTATACACTGTGGTAGGCTGGAGAAAAAGCATGAACATGTTATTAGTATTTCTGATATTGTTTATTTTTATTTCAAGAAGCTTTTTGAGCAGACTTTAATTTTTATATTCATTGTCAATTAAAGTGCCCAAACCACCGACCTCTGAGAAAATAACCCTGATGATGTCATAGTGATGTCATCAGGGTTATCTTGAATTTGGGTTCAAAACTCAAATTTTTTCAGAAAATGTATGAAATGTATTTTACAAACTGGCGGCGTGGACTTTGAAAGACGTGGGTGTTTAACAGACAGGAAGTGTCTATTGAAGGATGTTTTGAGTTGCATCATGGGAAGTGTAGGATGCAGTGTTGTTGGAGTTTTGACCCATTCTAGGGACTGAAAGATAGGATGTCATGGCCTCTGCTGCATCGATTAACACCATTTTTTAATATCTGTCCCTCACAAGTGGTGCTGGGCAATATGACGATATACACTATACTGCATATCATCAAAATATTTTTTCTATATTGTTTATTTTGTGATATCGGCTCGGCTGAAATTTAAGAGAAAACAATATGTATATTTATTTATATTATATTTAAATAAAGTACTTTAGTATAGTACTCAGTATTTTCTCATTTTAAGAAAGTACTGAGTATTTCTTAAAATGAGAAAGTACATTTAATTTTTCAAGTATTAAATTCACACAGGAGTATACAGAAATATTCTTTACCATGTGGTTATTTCATATAGATTATTTATTTATTGAATTACCAGAAAACATGCTATATCATGATATATATCATTATCAAGATATGAAATGACCTATATCAGGGTAGAAGATTTGGGACATATCGCCCAGCCCTACTTACAATTTTCACAACTTTATGGAAATGCAATAATACGCCAATATATCATTTATTCTTCTGATTAATTGTTTAAGATGCCAGGTGGTTGTTTTGATGCTCATCTGTTTAGATTAGCTTTCCCCAGTTTGTCTCAACTTTCCTCCGCCTCCTTTCCTTTCCGTTTTGTCCCAAAGCACTAACCCTAATCCCTAATTAATATCTGCATTCATATCATCTGCTCTCTGCTCTCTCGTAAAACCACAGCAGATAAAAACAGAGCTGGAATTACAGCTTTAATGACACTTGTGTTCAATGACGCAGAACCACCGAAGCCGCCGCCACCGCCGCCGTTGTGTTCTCAAGCACCTGCAATAAATTTGCCCACTCAGTGAAACCCAGCTTGTGCTAAAGCTGCTGCATTTTTAAAAAGCTTGAGTCATGCTTTCAGAGGGGAGAGGGAGCTTTTTAGGATATGATGATACACCAGCAAGTCTGGAATTCATAGGCTAAATGAATTAGTCAGCACTATTTTGTTTTTGGTTGATCCGGTGTCCTGGATATCGTATGGTTTTGGGGCTGCAAACTTGGAGTAAAAAATAAATGCAAGACCTCCTCATTAATCTTTATTCCGGATTTGATAAATTGTATGAAATCTCCCATCCAAATCTGGATGAAGGGGTCCAGGCCGATTACACACAAGCCTATGATGATCCATTCGGTTAATCCAGATCATAGTGAGTTGGCTGCACCCCATTCCCACTGCTCACCGGCTACAGCGATCAATCCGCTACCCCAACTCCAACACAGTGCGATTGACCTACCTTTTAATTCGGGATTAGACACCAAGCTTTATTGTGACCCATGAGAATAAATCCTGCGAAAAAACCATATGCACCTATTTGATTGAAGAAAGTGATTCAATTTGTCACTGGAATGAACAAATTTGACTGGTGTCCAGTGAAAATTGGCTTCTTGGCAAGTAATTATCCTGATACTAAACCAGAGGACTGTATATATCAAAAAATATTGACGCTTGTGTCTTTTTTAACCACACAAACCTGTGAATTACCTCGCCATATAAATGTTACACTTGTTTTCAGAAGGGTAAAGAAAACTTCAGATGGACATTTTTGCCATTTGTTTGGTCTCTCAGAAGTAAATATATTCTTCAAGTCAGGTTCAAAACAGTATAAAATATCCTATAATGATGTCGCCATTGTTTCTTCTAAGGTGGTTTCACTATTCAACATACTTTAAATATTCTTAAAGGGACAGTGTGTAGGATTTGGCAGTAGCTAGTGGTGTGGTTGCAGATTGCAACCAGCTGAATACCCCTCCTTTTTGGTCTCTCAGAATCAAATATTTGATTATTATTATAATATTTGATATACAAATATAAAGGTCATGCTCAAAACAGTGTAAAATATCTTATAATGATGTTACATTTAACATGGTTTCATTATTCTTAATGTCTCATAATATGCTTTAAATACTCATAAAACACAGTGAACTGTTGCACTGCAGCTTTGCCTGTTTCCACCTATTTAGTAAGATCGGGTCTGATGTTTAACAGTCCATATGTCCTGCTCAAACACAGGATAAACAAAACGTGTAATCTGGGGACGGCGGGTTCAGCCTGCCGCTGTGTTTGTTGACGGTAGCGGAAGATTGGCGTTAGCGCGACCAGCATCTGCTTTCTGGCAGCGGAGGCTGAGGGGAGATTAGATGTTAGTAGTGGCGACGCTAGCTGGTTGCGCAGCTCCGGTCCAGGCCTCGCTCTGTAATCAGCGCTGGCGAAAGGCCTCCCTACAGGCGGCTGGCGTTGACAGGACTGTCTGCGCCTCTCCGAGCTTTGATTCCCACTCTCTCCCACCGGTGCCACCCAACCTTCCCTTTATTCTCCTTATCTCCCCTCTCTTTTACTCAGAACACCCAACAGCAGCGCCATGCCGCTTGGTTCGTCATGAGCAAAACGTGAAAATTATCTCATAATTCAATTTGACAGCAGGATTATTTCTCCGCTGCCATTTTAAATGTCTCATTTGCTTCTTTTTTTTTTTAACCTGATCCAGTCCCAGACACTGACAGGTTGATTACAGTCTTCTTACACTGATGACTCTTTCTGCCCCCCCTCCCACCCCTTCTATAACCAGACAGGCTAATGATGGGACTGAGAGAGAGGATGTGATGTGGGATGGAAGCAACAAGGCTGGCTTGCTTCATTCCCGCTCTTCCTTTTAATTTTTTCGAAGTGGTTTTGGGAACAGTATGAAGATGTATTCTTTATGATTCAGCCTCACATCAACCTCCTTGGTCTCTGTGAGGTTTGGCGATCATGTTAGGGAGTGTCCCTTGACATCGGTCTGGTTAATTCTGGTTTGCTTTTGTGGGTTAATGTATTTACTTCTTGAAGGATGGGTTCAGAAGTCTACGATAATACTAACTTGAGTATCAATATTAGCCTCAGGATCAGTTAGATCTAACAATAACGTTAGATCTATGGGCACATGGCAGTCTCGGCTTCTTTTAAGCTGTTGTGTTGCATGTTAGTTCAGAGTATTCACACAACAAATTTTACCATTAAAAGCTGTTCTGTGTTTTAACATGCCTAAACCACAGACTGTATATGTAGACGGACGACACATGTCCACTCAGCAAAAGTGAAGCCAAAATATCCTGGATATGGGAGCTGAACATCCGTCCGCTCGGTCACATGGTTCGGTCACGGGGTCACAGCCGTCACGCTGTCGTCACGGCTCGCTAACTCCGCCTCCAGCCTCGGTCTGGGTCTCATTCACATGAACGGAGGAAGGGAAATAACTCTGGATTCAGCGATTAGTGACTTTTACAACATTTTAGGACCTAATGATTTAAATAAGGGATATTCAAGTGTTCGTACTGGGAAGTTGATTCACATTCTCAGTTACAGATGTCTCTTTCCCAATGTAAGCCTATGGGAAAAAGTCTTTTTGGGCCCAATGGCCTCATGTGACGGACATAGAAGTTGTAGCACCACCATTTGGCCACTACGAAAATTGGGATCGACGACCAGCGCTCCTCCTGGGGTCTTGGTTGTGTCCTGCTAAACAAACCAGGATGTATCCCTCCCCTGCGGCTCAGCAATAGAAACAGAAGAGGGGATTTTTGCACTGAAAGGCTATAACTTTGGGGAGCTACCCACTTGATTTCCCACTTTAAAAAAAACAATCCTTTAATTAACTTTTTTTTCTGTTAATTTATCCAGTTGTCCAAATTTGCACTCATTCATTTTTTTGAGTCATCATGCTCTCTGCAGCTCATAAATTTCTGTATTTATTCACATCTTTGACATCTCTAGTAGCGACTGCGGGGTGATGGATAGCTGAAGACTGGGACCATTGTGAGCCCCATGGACTATAAATATATTTCATTTCATGTGGTTTTTGAGGCCGGAGTAATGAGCAGGGTATTAGGCTTTCAGCAGTCAGAGCTCAGTGCTTTCTGAGTTGCATGCTTTTGCTCTGCTTGTCTGGCCTCTGCAGTCTCTCACTCAGACCCTCTTTTCCCCTCCTCGTCCCCCCTCCTCTCTGTCTTTGTTTCAGTGCCGCTGCTGCAGTCGGCCATGCCTGCAAATGAGCACCGGGACAGAGCGATTATTCAGCACGGGGCAAGCCCTGCACCCCTCCTTTTAAGATACATGTTTAGATGTTTCATGCATTCATAATGTCTTAAAGCAAATTTTAACAGAAGAGATACACACTGAGAATGAAATATGAAATTTCTTGGATGGAGGTTTATCTTGCAATTCCCTCAGGGATGGATGAGCTTCATATCTCTTTCAAACATGAATTAATGTGACTGACACATACACATTTCTTGTGCCCATCCCCTCCCCCCCTCTATCCAACCCCTCCCCAATGCTATGGTTTGGTTGCGGAGTGTGTGTGCCGGCGACGGGGGGAGAGAGGGAGGGGGGGGGAGACCTACATGAGACAGCATGCCGGTTTTGCGAGGGAGTGTGTGAGCCGCAGTAGTGTGCTCGCCGGCGAAAAAGCATCAGCCGTCTCTCTGTCAGCGTGGCGCTGCCCCCTATGACTCCTGTTCGCTCCTTTTTCTGTCTCTCATCTTTTTTTTCTTTTCTCTTTCCGCAGAAGCCGCTGCCTCGCCCCCCCTTGAGCCCTCTTTGCAGACAAAAAGCTGCCCAACCCCACCAGGTAAGACGTTTTTTTTCCCTTTTCCTACAGTATGCTTTATTGCTTGGAAAAACAAAAGCAGCAGAGATGAAGAATATCTTCCTCTCCCCCGAGCTTTCAATGTCTCCCTGCGTATCATCTCCCCTTTGTTTGCAGAGATTCTAATTATTCAGGATTATTTGCCGCTGACATATTCCAACAATAGAGCGAAAAGAGCTGATGTTGTGATAAGCCAGGGGCTGTTTCTGTGTTTTGGTGACCCGTAGTCTTTGTGACGTACCCAGTCTAGACGTCGCTGATTATTCAGCCAGCAGGACAGTTCATCCCGAGTGTGCTGCTGCTGCTAAAAAGCAAATGTTTACCAAGAGATATAAAACCAAGAAAACATAATTGTGATATGTTTAGAGGCCGAGGCTGTGATGGCAAGTGGCCGTTGGCGGTTAGCGACTTCGTAGCCAACAGATTGTTGGTGGTTTCTCCGTGGGAGTGACACCGAGCCGAGCGAGACCACAGGACACATTACTCGGCCTGTCAGCGCCGGCAGAGCTGGCTGTCACAAGTTTGATGACGGGCTCAGTCGGGCAGTCGGGAGGAGTTTCGGGGAGGTTTTTGATGTGAGCAGGTGGTGATGGAGAGATGAGACGCCAACTCTGACACCCCTTTTTCTCCCACTCTGTGTATCCCTGCCTTTATCACCCTGTGCCCCCTTTTTTTTTATTCTTTCTCTCACTGTCTTGCTCTCTCTCCCTTTCCGAGTTGTAGTAGGGCTGCACGATTATGGCCAAAATGATAGCGATTTTAGTGACAACATATTTTCACTTTCACATTAAAATAAACAGAGCACTGTTTTCAATTCCACGCAGTGCTGCATTCTTGCTAATGTACAAATTAGGGCTAAATGATGGAAAAAACTGAAATTGCAATATTGTTTTTTTCTGCTACATATATTCCAATATGAAACAAGACAGGAATATTAATCGTACCCCTTTGTTAGCTACATTTTAAAGTTGAATGCTTCAATCTGGTGCACTTCGAGAGCAGAATTAGCAACATTAAGAGCTAGATAAACAATTTTATGCTCTCAATTTAATCATAAACACCTTGGTTGTATAGATAATATCTATACCCGAAAGTGAAGCCAAAACATCTCGATCGCCAGATGTTGTCTGTCTCCATCTGCCTGCATGATGCAGACAGACAGACAGACAGACAGAGATGGGCAGCTCTGAGGCGAGCTGTCGTTTCCTGGGAACCAACATTGGATGACACACTATGGCGTAGGAGGGGAGGACAAGGGGGCGAACGCGCCCTCTCTCTGTCCTCTTTTCCGGGGTCACAAATGTCCCCCCAATCATCCTCCTCCTCTTCCCGTTTTTCCGGCGTCCATCTTCTGCCCGCAGAGCGAGGTCGCCGTTTGGCAGGGGAGGCCACTGTTGCGGTTGGTTAACCAACTGTTGACGCGCTCGCAGGGCCAAACCAGTGGGAGATAGGGACATTGTTTCGGGGTCAACGTCGCCCCCGGCTACTTTTTGTGAGCGAGGCATTTGAAATGTAATGGAGCTAAATGTAGGTGGTACAGAGATGCCAACTGAAAGAGAAGGGCATTGTCCCTCCTTCACTTCCCTCAACTGTCAGTTAGAAACACATCTCAAACAGAAATCTGAATTTGTAGTTTAATCCTGGAATGCACAAATGTTACCACGTTGCATTATGGGAAACGTAGGATCCAGTGTTTTTTAGGGGTGGGAATCACCTGTTTCAGAATGCATTGATTCCTAGGTCCACTTAAGCCGGGTTTCCACCAAAGTTCCCGGGACTTTTAGGTACTTTTCAGGGAACTACAAGATTCCTCCAGCCCACTGTTGTCTGCATTTCCACTACGGTCTAAAGACCTACGAAGATCAGGCAAAAGCACCAAAAAAAGGCAACATGACTTGCTTTTTTTGGTGCTTACGACGACATCTCATGGCGTGCATCAGCGTTTGCTCAGTGTATGTTGTAGTGTAAATACTGAGCAAGTCGACCTTGAGTTCGTGTTTCAGTCATCCAGTAATTGCAACAGTATTTTTTCACCATCAGCCTCTCGTGCTGCAGTGCTTTTTAACCATCAGGGCATGCGATACCCTTGATGTTTGACACGATTGCCCTTAAGTGTCTGTTGACAAGTGATGGGTCGGGTATGTAGCTGGATGTCACTGATGAAGAGGAGGTGAGCCGTACAGACAGATTGCAGCTGAATGAAGTAGACAGCATGTTATTTCGGGCAGGAAGGTTGGTGAAGCTGAGCTTGAACCAGGCGCTGTTGAGGAATACGGGATGATGCTGCATGACGTAAATACGGATTAATGAAAAAGTTATCCTTTGAGTTAATCCACAAAGCACTTGCACTACTGACGTACAATTAATGATATTGGCTTTGGACCTTAAAATGCTGCTAGAAAGCTGCAATAAAACAAAATCATAAGATCAATTTCCTGCCACCTAAGATGCGTGTCAGTGTCTAGCGTACTTATTAGCTGTACATTGTTATCACGACATGCCCTGCAGGCACAATTCAACAGTAAAAACTTTACCTTTTAACACTTAACAGCTGCTGTCTTCCCTAAAAATGTTGATTATTTTACACATTTCAGCATCTTCGCATTCCTGAGGGGGAAAGTTCTCCAGAGTAATAAAATCACAGCCTGCAGGCTCCATTCTGGGCCGCCTCGTCTCGTCGTGTTGATTGACGAATGTGTGTGTGAGGCTCTTAGGCCACTAAGAAGCCTACATGTATGTGGATATAAACCAGTTCTCCCACCTGTCTTCACTCTGAAGTGCAGCTGTCGCCTCGGGGGCACAAAGACCTGCACCTGGTCCCTGCCCTGGTTTACATAGCGCAGCGAGGCAAAAGTGCTGCTCGCATGCGTTTGAGCTTGTTAGATTATGTGACGGGCAGAGAGCGTGTTTGTTTTTTTGCATCTGCAGCGTGATGCGTTTGTGTTAACATGTGGATCCAAGGTCTTCTCCGCTGTTTTCAGTCACATCCTGTCTCTGTTTTTTGTCCAATAAGATGGAGATGCTTCAAGGACAAGTAGAGAAATCTGTCATTTCTAACGCATTGCTGTTCTGCAGATGTGTTAAAGAAAAGATGAACCCATGAGTATATTATTTAAAAGAAAATTGTGATATCAAATGTTATTTATGAACATCTTGTTCAACATCATGTTATTTAAAAAGTGTGCCATGAATCAATTCATGTCTTGAATCGACTAACTTTAACATTATTCATTCCCAGTAAGTCGGCACTTAAATCCCTATAGGTCCACTCTGTTGGAACCAATCTGACATTATTGAATCAAGTTGTAGGAGACAACCATGAAGAACTAACGTTATGTTACGAGCACCAGTTAGGAAAAAAAGATGCCAAAGATCATTTTGATAATGTACAAAAACTATGCGGTGGTCAACAGTTAATTAATTGCAGTAATTAGTGATGCAAGTGTCATTACATTTGGTGAAGAGCACATTATGACTTGTTTCGAATTCGAAACTCAAAGTTTAGGACTTGAGAATTGACTTGGGACTTGCTTGTCTTGATTTTGTCTTTACTTGGGACTTTCTTGTCATGACTTGGGACTTGACTCGGGACTGGCTTGTCTTGATTTGGGACTTGACTCTGGAATTGCTTGTCTTGACCTGGGATTTGACTTGGGACTTGCTTGTTTGAATTGGGTCTTGACTTAGGACTTGACTCGGGACTTGCTTGTCTTGATTTTGTCTTTACTTGGGACTTTCTTGTCATGAATTGGGACTTGACTCATGACTTTCTTATCTCGATTTGGGACTTGACTCGGGACTTGCTTGTCTTGATTTGGGACTTGACTCATGACTTTCTTGTCTCGATTTGGGACTTGACTCGGGACTTGCTTGTCTTGATTTGGGACTTGACTCATGACATGCTTGTCTTGACTTGGGACTTGACTCTGGACTTTCTTGTCTTGGTTTGGGACTTTGATGTGCGCAAACTGGACACTATGTCCCAAGATGGTGCTCCATTCATTCCAGCGATGCTTCCTTGGTTTTTGGTTCTTTTAAGTTTTACGGCTCAAATTGTGAGTCATTTCCGTAATGCGTAAGTCTGCTATTTCCCAATAATTTCCTGAGAAAAAGCTTTGTGATTTGGTGCTAGTTACAGGACAAAGAGAG
Source organism: Sebastiscus tertius (assembly GCA_916701665.1). NCBI lineage: Eukaryota > Metazoa > Chordata > Actinopteri > Perciformes > Sebastidae > Sebastiscus > Sebastiscus tertius. The sequence continues at coordinate 78,535 of CAKAOH010041553.1, forward strand.
ACAAAGTTCTGCTGCTCCCCTCCCTCTACGATCATCTCTTCTCTATTCTTCCTTTGGATTAATTAATGAGCCTCTTTCCCTGCAGAGTTTGGCTCATTAGCCACACAGGCCTCTCTGTCCTCAGTACTAAAGTGTGAAGGTGTAAGAAACAGACCCCTCTCTATCTCTTTACACCTGTAAGATTTCACTGAGCACACTTGAGGCCCCTGCTGAAGAAAGGAGTTCAGGACGACAGTACGTGCAGAGTTTTGATGAGAAAAGGCATCGATGCAATTACTCGCGAGTGAAGTCAGTGATGAAAAGATAATGAGCCATGAACGCCAAAATGGTTATCAGATGTGGGAGAATAGTTTTTCAGTGAAGATCGGTTCCTTTATTGGAAGAAAATTTATCGAAATAATGTTTTATTTTGAAACTTTTCTGTTACATGTGAATACTCCTCACCTTGACTACAGCCCTTCGTAGCTTTGATGTATTAAACATGCATGTGTTTGCGTGTCTGCTGCTGTGTGGAGGCGTTCACTGGCCCCGGGGAGTGTGCGTGCGTGTTTGTCTTTGGGGAGAAGGAGGCTGTCTTTGTGAATTATAGATGAGGAAGTGGCCAAGTTAAAAGGGGAGGAAGCAGAGACCTCGGAGGAGAGGCTCTGTCAGATGTACTGGCTGGACCCTCGGGTTGGAAAACACGCCACAGACACGGCCAGGACGAACCACTGCAGCTTCAACAGCCACGTTATTAGCATGAAGCATGCCATTCCTCTAGCACTAATTTAATTTTTATACACATTTATTGTTTTTACATCATTGAAATCAGTGTGTGGGTCAAATTGTGGTTTGATTTCACATAAGTATCACCTAAAGAACCCAAGGGACACGCCTTCAGGTGACATAATGCAACCTCTGGCAGCCATATTGGATGTCCTCAGGAAACTAGGACTGCGTTTCTAAATACAAGCCTATTAGGGCTTTTGTAGTGCTAATATTTCCTTTCAGTATTGGGTGATTTGCATAACATGCACTCTAGTTAGCTGAGGCCAAAAAAACAGTTTAAGACTTTTCCTGCAATGCGTGAAACCCAAAGTGTTTCCATACTTAACTGTACACTCACCGGCCACTTTATTAGGTACAAGGTGTACCTAATAAAGTGGCCGGTGCTAGTACCGGGTGGTCTTCTCCTGCTGTAGCCCATCTGCTTCAAGGTTCGACTTGTTGTGCTTTCAGAGATGGTATTCTGCATACCTTGGTTGTAACAAGTGGTTATTTGAGTTACTGTTGCCTTTCTATCATCTCCAACCACTCTGCCCATTCTCCTCTGAGTTACTGTTGCCTTTCTATCATCTTCAACCACTCTGCCCATTCTCCTCTGACCTCTGACATCACAACAAGGCATTTCCGTCCACACAACTGCCGCTCACTGGATATTTTTTCTTTTTCAGACCATTCTCTGTAAACCCTAGAGATGGTTGTGTGTGAAAATCCCAGTAGATCAGAGGTTTTTGAAATACTCAGACCAGCCCGTCTGGCACCAACAACCATGCCACGTTCAAAGTCACTTAAATCCTCTTTCTTCCCCATTCTGATGCTCGGTTTGAACTTCAGCAAGTCGTCTTCACCACCTCTAGATGACGTAATGCATTGAGTTGCTGTCATGTGATTGGCTGATTAGCTATGTGTGTTAACAAGCAATTGAACAGGTGTGCCTAATAAAGTGGCCGGTGAGTGTATGTGTAGTGTTTACCACTTTGGTTGGTTTGTTTTGGTTGACGGATACGGAACGGATAGGACGTCACGTTACTCACACTACAACAATAAAAGCAGTAACTTCCTTCCCCCTTCGTAGAGACTCAAATGAAGCAAATAAATCGATTTTGGCTTTAAAAATTCAATTCCAAAATACTTTTTACGTGTCAAAATCAATTCATAGCCTATGAAGAATTGTCTGAATGGACCGGTTCTTTGTCAGAGAGATTTCTGTAATGCAGAAAGAGCCGCTCAGTAAAAGTGAGCCAGATAATTGTGGAAGTCTCTTCCTGTGATGTTCCCCTTTATCTCCTCTGTTGCCTCATTTCAGCAAAGTTCAACGAGGTTTATCAGGCCTTTTAACGCGGCGCTGAGATTAGGATTCATTTCCTGTTTGCCTCGTCTCTAATGATGAAGTCAAATCTGTGGATTAGGTCGGGCTTTGACCTCCTTCCCCTCCTTCCTCTACCCTTGACTCTTCCCTTCCTCCATCTCTCTGCCTACTGTGCGACACATTTGGCCTTCCCTCCTCCTGGGAGGAACACACAGGTCAAGATAAATGTCGTGCTTCGTCAGTTGTTTTCTTCCTTTCCAGAGACTCCAGACAAATTGTTTTGTTCTTGAACTCCCCGTTTGTGCCCGTTCATTAAATATCGACCCAGGTGATGCGCCAGTGGATGTTGATGGTCACCGTGGGCGACTGATAAGATTGTGAAAATGACAAATTATCAGCATTTCTTCCTGTAAAAGCTGTAATAAATGAGCATGGAGATCAGAGGGTGGTTGCAGTTACTAGTTAAGCAAAAAGGAAAAGAAGAAGTAATTTGTTAACAACCGATCAAAAAGACTTGTTTCACTCATTAATTTATTATTTCCCCCTAATTACCGTTAACTTCACTATCAATTTGTTAATTTGTTTTTTTGCCCAAGATCACAAGCTCCACTTGTGAATTTATCATTTATTAAAAACATGGGTGCACTTTTTGAAAAATAAAAAGATGTAGATGAATTGTGTTGAAGGAGATTTAGGTTTCATAACAAGCAGGCCACCTGCTGTGAGAGAGACGGATCATTTACTGTGACAGTTCAAAACGTGGTTTTGAGTACAATGCCTCTATTTCTGTCACGCTCCTTATTTTTGGGCTGGGCGGTAACAACTACTATCTTCCTCTCCGCTCATCCATTTCTTTTTCTGGCTAAGCTTCCCCGGCTAGCCAGCCTTCCCTCAGAAGACATTACTTCCTGTGTGACCTTACTGTCTCTTTCTCTTACTATTTTTCTTCCCTCTCCACTCCCTGTCTCTCAGTGTCTTTCTCACCTTCTGTATTATCAACTTGCTTCCTCTCCTCTCTGTTAGAGAATTTTTCTTGTCTATCTGCAGACAAATAACAAATCAGAGGAAACATCTTAATAAGTTTAGTAACATAACAAATGCAGATGTTTTGCATTCAATCTGTTCTGGCCGATCAATCCAATTTCCTTCAAATTAAAAGACAACACCAACAGTGCTTTTGCATGTTTTAGTCCATTGGAGATAAAGGGCACATGTTTTGTTATTGCCAACCTTTTTTACAAAGAATGTATGGAGGCCCTGAAGTGACATGATTACAAAAAAATCCCCACAACACAACAAACAATCAAAACACAACTTTTTTTGTACGAATTAAACAAGAGACATAACAGACATAATGTGCTAGTAAGTGAGCTTTAGAGATTTTGGGAGGTGGATTTGGTTTCCTTTCGACAGAACCAGGCTAGCTGTTTCCCCCTGTTTCTAGTCTTTATGTTAAGCTAAGCTAAGTTAATCAGCTGCTGGCTCCAGGTCATTTTTTTTTAGTAAATTGTTATCATAACCAGTAGAAATGATGGACAAAATTACAAAAATACAACCTAAGTTGCAATAAACCAGAACGGTCCTTTAGGAGAAATACAGTTTTCCTCCTCTGTTTCCTTCTCTTTTTCACTCCAGGTCTCTTTCTCTCTTCTCTCTAATAAATCACCCTCCTTCCTGTTTGGAGAATCCCTGCTCAGCCCTCTTTGCGTCCCTCTACTTCGTCCTCTGTCTCTTTCTTTCTCTGTCCAACTCTCTGTTTTGGCTCCAGACCCCCCCAACCCCCCAGCCCCCCCGACGGTCCTTTCACACACTGGTCTAATGTTAACAGGATGCTCTGTTTTCTACCTCCTTACAATCCAAAAGCAGAGTAAACATGCAAATCTGTCTAGTTTCTTCATGGCTGGCTTAAGCCTTAACTCATCCTCTGGCTCAGCCTCAACGGACCAATCCAGGAATTTAACAAATCTCAAAAACAGAGCACAGAGATGATGAAGCATGCTTGTAATCACTCAAAAATCGTCACTAAACAATAATCATCCCTGCAGTTGCCTTGGAAACTATCCTACTGACCTCTGTTTCTCTTTTTTTTAATCTCTCACTGTCTGTAGTCTCTTTTGTTACCTTGAATACTGATCTGTTTTTTACCTCATGTTAAGCAGCTTTCCATTTTGTTTAAAGAAATAGTTCAACATTTTGGGAAAATCCCTTTCTTGCCAAGAGTTAGATGAGAAGATAGACACCAGTGTTGCATATTTAGTTTGATAAACATAAGGCTATAGCCAGTAGCTGGTTAGACTAGCTTAGCATTAAGTCTGGAAACAGGGGGAAACAGTTAGCCTGTCTCGGCCCAAACGCACATATCTCCCTGTAAAACAGTGAATTGTAGTTTCACACTTCTATTTTTCTAATCTTCTCATCTAACTCTCACCAAAAAAGCAAATAAGTATATTTGCCAAAAATGTCAAACTATTCCTTTAAGTTTGCGTCACAACACCAATCCACACAACTTCTCAGTATTCCATGGATAACCAAATAGTGGAAAAACATAACACATTTGCTTTTTTTAAAAAGAAATCCAGCACTTGCATACTATGCCATCTTCATGAGTATGCAACAAAATTAATTAAAAGATGAAATGATAACTATGGTCTGCTGTAAAATATATATTATCCAGTTCACCTACTCTAATTCTAACTAATACTATTGTCATTACTATTCTACTTTCACTTAACAATATGCTTCATTTCATTTTGTTTATTTATCTTTTATTTATATATATATATATATATATATATATTATATTTTTTATTATGTATTTATTATTTTATTTTTACTTTTTTTTTTATTATTTTTGTGTGTGACCAAGACCAACATGGGGGGGGGGGGAGGG